>RDEW01000001.1:2444064-2463998 GCA_011109175.1 Dicyema japonicum | reverse complement strand
GTGAACAATGTTGTCTCTCTTACGAAACTCTGAACAGATTTAACTCAAGGATGCTATTTACAGAAGTTTATGTGATGTTGTCCAAATATGGAAATCCTGATCTGGACTTCCTTAAATAGAATTCTACTAACACGGCCATTTCTTAAACCTCCAACAATCCACGTCAAATTTGCCTATATAACACTGAGCTACATTATGGCAAGAAAATGATATTTCTACTATTCAGTCTTGTTCTGCAGTGTCCTCGAATAGAGATCCCCAATAATTTGGAATACAAAAACTCATATTTTTTAATAGCGACCTCCACCGAACACGTAGTTGTAAAAAATAACTGGCCGAGGTATCTTTCTTTACGCTGTCTACCAAAAATCATTCTACTATTCAGTCTTGTTCTGCAGTGTCCTCGAATAGAGATCCCCAATAATTTGGAATACAAAAACTCATATTTCTTAATAGCGACCTCCACCGAACACGTAGTTGTAAAAAATAACTGGCCGAGGTATCTTTCTTTACGCTGTCTACCAAAAATCAAGGATCAGGGGTAAGACCACTTATTTGTATGTTCAAGTCAAAGGATCTGGGTCAATAACTACTCAGCCATCTATTCGGGAAAGAATATTACAGCAACGTTGAATCTGACCAGCATTGAGGCGACTGGAGAATTCGAATCCCCCTTCTGCCAATTTTATGTGAAGGACAAGCTCTGCCTGGTTGACAGGAATGATTTGATCTACAAATCGGGTTTTATAAAGGAAATATTTTAGAAATAATCCTAAAAGTCCCGAACAACTCAAAAATTGAGGCTTTCTACGATCAGCCCTTAGTTCTCAAGATCTTCGACGTCCCTTCTAACGACTTGCCTTTCATTTCCTACCGCCAGAACCAAATGACCGAGTCCAACATTCCCAATGCTCATTTTGAGACTGGTTTGAATAATCTCGGTTTATAGCTCCCAGATACTCTCTATCTCCCAAAAATAACGGAGGATGAGATCGACTGTGTCATTTACGGGATGCGTTTGATCTTCTACGTAGAATATGGTAGTAGCCGTGATTATCCCCAGAATCGATTGATCAAGAAGAACCGAGCACAGAAGAGGGAATCATATATCCACTGAATAATTCTATAATCTACTACTACGACAGCAAATACTACCGGGGGGAGTTTAAAGACTTTAAGTGCATCGTTGGAGATTATCCGAATAAGTAAGCACGTGTGTTTTACTTTGAAAAATAATTTATCGACAAAATAGTGAAATTGTTCCCTTGGACTCGATTTTTTACACTTCGAGTGACTATTACAAGATTTCATGCGAAATTGCCCACAATTCCAACTCGAGGATTTACCTTTGGGTGGCCTCTCCTGGTATTTCGATTGCACAGCTTTAGTCCCCCCGAGAATCCTTACCGGCCTAAAGGACTGCAGAGTGAGGGATAGTTTGTGTATGTTCAATCTGGACGTGAACCATGGGCGTTTCACCGACAATATTACAATTCGATGGTACTTCAACGGAATGGAATTATCACGTTTATTTTTACAAACTATTTCCAGCAAACGAGCACGTGGATATCGACGAAAGCAGGCATCACTTAGTACTCAACATATCGGAGTACAAACGCGGGAATGTCCAGGCGATCGTAAGCAATAGTTTCGGCGTCCAAATGACGAACGCCTACGCAGAATACCTGGGTACTGACCATTGTGGTCTTATTTGGTAGAGAGTCCTTACTTTGATCCCGATCTCCCAGAATACGTCGACCTGGCTAACAAAACCGAGACATATATTATCGAGGCCAAGCTCAACTATGCGGGAAAAGAAAACGTATCGATGTGGTGGACGATTGACGGAAATGTTCTCGACAAAAAAAACAAACCAACAAATTTGAATTACTCAGTTGACATCAAAAAACACACGTGGTTTCTCCTTTCGGTTTATTTAGCAAATTGAAAATCGATCACGATCCTCAGAGGCCGATTGATGCAGTCTTCTCTTGTGTATTTAAGGCGGGGTTCAGTTCATTTGAGAGCAGAAAATCGACAATTTCCATGTCAAGTAAAAACATGTTAATTTCACTTGGAAAACGACAGAATACTAATTTACTTTCAACGGGAGAACCAGAGAATACCAGTAGCAGCATGCATTACTTGTATTACACTCTTGGGGGACTACTTTCGTGTGTTCTTGGCCTTATTCTGGTCTTTAAATTAATACTTCCAGCCTGCAAAGGAGCTAATACTGGTAATTGTTAACTCAGAGATTAGCATCATCTTTAGATAATGAGAAAGAATATTCGAATGTCATGAAGGTGTACGACGATGAGTCTGAAGAAACTCTGTATTTTATTTGTATTATTGTAGAGCCATCACCAACGTTAGTTGATTTAATGATTTTAATTTAATTAATTCCGGATCACCGAGACAGGTGTTCTATTTAAATGAATTCTCTTACTGCTTAAACAGCTTTAGCTTAATTTTTACTAGGATCTGACACTATCCGTCCATGGTTGAGGGATAGGGAATTCGCGGCACTTTTCAACACTTCAAGTGGGCGATGCCACCACGTAGTGAGTCACACGGCATGAAAGTGGAAAAAATAAACAAATAATTTGTATTAGGTAACAGTAATGTTAGGAAAGATTACTTATTCAGTCTTTTTCCCCGTCTTGTGACAGCGTTTCCGAGACTCCACTTGCTACTTCTCTTTGCCTTATCCTGTTTTCAATAATACTACTCGACAGGTTAAAAGTTCCGCAAGATCTTCGATATCACCTCCTGCGGATCTTTGAATACTCTTTCCGCTCAAGGCGTTCTGTAAAACTTTCTTAAAGCATACCGTATTGAGAGGTCTATGTGGGTCACCTCTTCGTGGAGAAAACTAAATTATTATCAAAACCAAGGTTACTGTTAAACCAGAACTAATTAAGCTAAGTGATCCATAGCACTCGCAGCTTGCAGTGATGTTCCTCCATCGAACCCACATAAGTCCGAACTGGGTGAGGAACCGTACGGTCATGATAGAAGAGACAAGTATCTCTATTCCCCTGAATTAAGGCCCTCGGAGACGTCGGCTACGAAGATTTCATTCCAGACGTCCACTGTTTTGCCACATTATGAGCTCTTTTCTATGTGACTGAATTGAAGGATCCGTTGGGTTTCTCGGGTTCTTGATTAAAAGCGAACCTTTGACTTATCGTTTTTGTGGTCTCATTAAATACGCTAAAAAATCACTCCTATCCATTATAGAAGAGGTAACTGGGACTTATTTTTGCCACCTCTTCAACTCCGATCAATCGTCTCTCCTCCAACTGACCGTAACAGTAATATAAAATTTATCATCGGAGTAAAGAGACTAATTGTCATTTCTTCAAACTGGGCCTTCAACAGCACTAAGTTGTAGATGCAGAGACGATTTCATCTAATGTTATTCCACGTCTGCGCCAAATAAGCGCTCTCTTTAATGTCTTCTTTTACACGACTGGTAGGATATGCCCTTATCAGCTGATAAAGCTCCAAATAATTTTGTATCAGTTGGTTATTACACCATCCTACGTGAAGACAACTGCGATTATTCTCATTGGAACATTAATTCTCAAGCCATTACGTCGTTTGCTTCACTACTAGAGATATGATCATCAATAATCGTATTGCCCCCTATTTCTTAGAGACGCTACTCAATCCTTTGGGAATCTTCATCCAAAACGACCGGGAGACTATTCTTGGCCGTTCACAGAATCGAGGCCCATACGAGGTGAAGATCCAAATGCAACGAATGACCTCATTCAAAAATCGAATTTTGTAACAGCCTTATTAAATTCTACCAGTAACTACAATTACTTATATTAGTCACGTGCTAACTCCGTTCTGCCTTGTCTGCTAAAATGGTAACCACACTTTTAATATAAAATCTAGTTTCCAGGATACCATGAGCAACGTAATTAATGAGAGAAAACTGAACATAGTAAACCAGGATAGAATATGGTAGTAGGGATTATAATTTTGAAGGAAGGACCACATTGAACACGAAAAGTTAGCTGCAAACGTTTGGGAACGAAATTGGAACTTCCTTACTAAATGGGAGGAGGTTGAGTTCCTAAGAATTTCCAGTTGAATCCGGAGGAAATAAGGAAACGCAGAAAAGAACGAGAAAATGAAATATTGGAAAAGACTTACAACTGGACCGGATCTTATGCAGATACAAACCAGGCACCTCCCACACCCAAATCTTTCCCAAAAACGACCGCTGGAGAAATAGGTTGGAGATCGACCATCCCTGAGTTACAATTAGACCGTTTCAGCACAAATAAATACTCTCAAGGGTCAATTCTCAAAAAACTAAAATGGCCCATTGAGGGGATCCTTTAATGATTAACAAATAATTTTAATTTATCTTCACTCTAAAATATATTCTAGTCTCCTATTTACACTTATCCCGTTGAATGCGATATTTGAGAATGCTTATGACAGCAGGTTGCATATTAACGTAACCTTCAGTCCACACAGGCTCATGTATAATGTACTTGATTCTTAATTCACTCCACTCAGGTTAAAAGAGATCAAGACAATTTAATGTGATCGCAATAAATTTAGTTACGCCTTACTAATCAGTAGGAAGTCAACAGCTTTGAAGCGATCAGTCCTGATTGCCGAGTACTCTAATAACTCACTCAAAGTGATTGCTTTGCTAATGTAAAAAAGATTCTATTCACAGAGATGTTTTTGTCGCCTGCGGCAATACGGTTCCAGTGATTTATTTACCCCCAGTCCCTTCGAGTGAAGAAAACCGGTGGCTAACAAGTTCGTAAAAACTGAAGCGGACGCTCTCAGAGATCCTTCAGAATTCGAAGGCGTACCCAGAGAAAAGTATGGTCGTCATTAAGGCATAATAGGCAAAGTAGAGACGGTTCTTGTCCGATTCTGTTCAGAGAGGAACGTAAATCCACGAGTGACCACAACTGAGGCGCACAAACTGAGCACGAGTTTTGTTTCTATCAATATTTAGTGGATGACGTCCCTTGTTTGTATCAAGGCTTGTTTTCAGGCGTGAATGAGGGCTCAATCTCTAGAATACTTCGAAGAATCCGAACTTAATAATTGAGAGCAATTCTCTTTCTGTTTGTCGAGACAAAAAAGCAGTGAGCCGGATGACTCGGGGTTTTACAATTATCAAGGAATGTAAACTGAGCATCGCGAAATGGTGCCCAATTGTAAGAATTATTGATTTCCAGTGTAGATAGCAAGTTGGTGTGATTTTAGACACCGGTTCCAGTAATGACAACCTCAGTCGTAAATCCGAAAAAACTGAAATTTTAATATAATTTGTTAATAAGTAATAAATAATTCGTCATAAATTTAAATTTATTTCAAACATTTTTACGTCAAGTGTAAAACACATGTGCACTCTTACTCTTATCAAAATAGTGGAGGACCATTATCTCCAACACAAATCCTATGAGGCAATTGATTTTACTATAAAGAAGTTCGCCCAATCAAATGACATTAAGTACAAAATATTTATAATATATAGTGTAATAATCGAGACAGTAATTGACTGTGTTTGGAACCACGTTGTGCTGAATTATTCGATTAAAACAAATCAGAATTCATTTAAGTTTAAAGTTTGCAGTTTCATTTATTTTAGATTGGGAATGACTTCGTTGAGCATTACTTTTGCCTTAACGGAGAGCACATTTTGGGTGGTAATGTACTCAACTTGTCCCCCTTATTTTTGGCAGCGCGTCTGCTGTACTATGTTAACTCGGATAACGAGGTTTTAGTTTATTAATGCAAGAGAGTTCTTCTGTGGACGCTACGAGTGTGCTTTTTGCAGCAGAGTGTCATTTCCGAGCTCTCCCCAGTCCTCAAAAAAGAGTCACTACAACTCATCGACAAAAGTACTAATAAAAATAAATAAAGTGTTGAATTTTGATGATTTTTCCCGCCTTTTTGAAGATGAAGGGTTTGACTTAATATTTCACCTAAAGACTGTCTAAAATAGACTTTTTGATCGAAGTGGGATACATCTACCAAGAATATTATGAAAGTGACAAATTCAAGCATGTGTGCAATCTTATTGAGGATTTGAAAGAGATCACCGTTAATACTACTGGTAATGCTTTACTTATTATTAGGGGTGCTCGGTCGGAACACCAAATATCAGACATTCGATGTCTCCCAGCTGGTGCTTGAAGTAAAATCCAATTCGGCACGTGATTTACAGCAAATGACTGACTATAGTGACTACATTCTGGTTGGTGGTATGTTTGATGGTAGAATGTGTCCCTTAACGATGATTTGCTACTAGAATATATGAAACCGTCTGTAAAATCAGAGGGGACACCATCTCTGAACAGGTCTGATATTGGACTTCTTCTATTTTACTGGTATGTTGTCTGCTCATTGCAGTCGGAATGAGATTAACAAGAAGGTTCGGGATGAGACAGGGGATCTTATTATATTGGCTTATGCTGAGAAACTTCTGAGTCTACCTGACATAGGACTCTTTTCTTTGATTTCCTCTCTCTTCATTCGGTCTCTTGTTGAAGTCACTATACACCGTAAGAATGTGCGGGGGATGGCTCAACTTGATGTGACCATACTGTGATATTGGTAGGAACTCTCTAATCCGAAGAAACCCATCGATGAGCCTGTTCCCATCAAAAATCTCTTGGAAGAGTTCTTTTTAGTTCGTCCTCCATCCTTGTATGCCATTAAGGTTTCGTTATTGTTAATGGTAGTGTAAACTCGCACGTGTCTACATTAATGGAGGACTTCATAATTCAGCTCTACCATTATTGGAGACATTGGAGAAGTGGGATGACCTGATCGAGTGCTATGGAAATCTTAACAAACGGGGGAAGGTTAGTTTATGAAATATTCCAGGCTGAAGACTTGATAAGAAAGCGATTGGAAGTAGAAGTGACCCCAACTTTGTTATGCTACCTTGGAAGTGTCACCAAATGTGATGAATACTACCACAAAGCGTGGGAGATATCTAACCATAAATCGGCTGCTTCTCAAAGGGGACTGGCATTCCTCCATTTTTACCGTAAACAGGTAAAATCCTCCGTGATTTCTGTAGATAAAGGAATCTCTGCCGTACTTCAGAAAGGCAGTGGAAATAAATTCCCTCATGGTTACCCACATGATTTACAATAGTACAACGTATGGTTTACCTATGGATGTGCCTGTATGGCTGAATCTCTCTTCCAAGAAGGAGCCACGTGCTTTCTATCCTGTGTTAGACTTCAGAAAGGCAGTGGAAATAAATTCCCTCATGGTTACCCACATGATTTACAATAGTACAACGTATGGTTTACCTATGGATGTGCCTGTATGGCTGAATCTCTTTTCCAAGAAGGAGCCACGTGCTTTCTATCCTGTGTTAGAATAGACAACGAGGTGAGCTGATAGTTTGATTCATTAGAGTTCAAAAGCGTGGTCTAATATGTCTGTATGTGTTCAGCAGTACGACAGCGAGTAGTACACGTTTGTTACATTTAGTAAGAAGAGGGCCATTCGAATGGCCATGGAGGCTGCCCGTCTGGACTACGACAACACTAAATTATGGCAGAATGTGCTCTATGTACAACCAATGTGTTATTAAGATCACTGTGAACACTAATTACATTGTTGTGGCTGTACAGGCATATCGACGGCTGTGTGAAATTGATCAGAGGTTTAGCGATATGGAAATACTCTTTGCCTTGGCTTCCTTCGCTTGTAATAGCAAGAAATGTCACCATATTGATGAATTGATGGAGTTTTGTAAGCGTCACCAGGAGGTCATGTGGTTGTTAATGAATAGAATGGAGTTGGTATGGGAAGTCAGGGACTGTTGTTGTATTCTACTCTCTCGATGCTACAGAATAATTTCATTAAGATGAAGGGGAACTCTCCCGATGCTTATTTAAGTGTAAGTGATTGTTGGCAATTGTAGTTATCGGAGTATCAGAGTAACTCGTTGATTCATCAGTTGCACATTCCCAGATGGGTTGCACAGTCGTATACGGTTAACTCTGTGGTTCAGAGAGTGACTGAGCTATTGGAAAGTGGGGACTGTCTTATCTGTAGACTGTAAATACTTTTCCACGACGGCTGGGGATGTTAAAGCCTTAAAAAGGTTGATAATGTCCACCAATTCAACTGTTGTTAGATTGTGTAATATGATTAAAGAGGGGACATGTGAGGTTTTGGTTGATTAATATTTAGTTTGATGTGAGTGATGTGATTGTCGTATTTGGCCGATTGAGTGAGTCATTCATTGAACTGGNTGCACAGTCGTATACGGTTAACTCTGTGGTTCAGAGAGTGACTGAGCTGCTGGAAGGTGGGGACTGTCTTATTTGTAGACTGTAAATACTTTTCCACGATGGCTGTGGATGTTAGAGCCCTAAAAAGATTGATAATGTCCACCAATTCAACTGTTGTTAGATTGTGTAATATGATTAAAGAGGGGACATGTGAGGTTTTGGTTGATTAATATTTAGTTTGATGTGAGTGATGTGATTGTCGTATTTGGCCGATTGAGTGAGTCATTTATTGAACTGGCTAACTCTTTAAACTAGTTTTTGTAAAATATATATTGCCGCTTCATTAGTTATTTACTCCACGGTTGACCCGTCTTACAGTCCGCTACCTCTGTAGAGAATTCTAGAATCTGTGAGTCATTTATTGAACTGGCTAACTCTTTAAACTAGTTTTTGTAAAATATATATTGCCGCTTCATTAGTTATTTACTCCACGGTTGACCCGTCTTACAGTCCGCTACCTCTGTAGAAAATTCTAGAATCTGAAAGCTCATCAGGATGATCACGATAAACCCCCATTTTCCATCCAACTAATTTGTACAAACATGTGTCACTGGGGAATAATGCGCGGTATCGCAAGAGGATGCTGAATGATAGTGTTGAGCTTAACCAAGCTTAGATGTGGAAAGGATGACTGGAAAGGTTTGTAGAGTTAATTAAAGGATATTTTAATGAGCAATATCTCATTAAGCAGTTAGCCGAATAAACACTGGTGGGTCATTTCAGATAAAATAATTACTCATATTAGATTTACCACTTTTTAAGTTCCAAAAATGTCAGATTGGGAGGATCTATATAGGCTTTATTAATGTGTATATTTTAGTTTTTGGATATGGGGTAACAATCTATCATTCCCACGTGGGGGTTACTCATCATATTCTAATTAGCTATTCTTCTATGGTGATTTATAATCTAATTATGATGTCTATTCCCAAAAGGCTGCTAATTGATTTGAGACAGACTTCATTAGAGGGAGAATGTTGTGGTGTGCAGTAATGTTGACCTGTTTTGTACCCCTCCCCGTGGGAGTTCCAAGGCTTGGGCTGATAGGGAAGTTTTGTTTATGAAATACAAATACACTTGGACGGCGCCATGGAAAGGTGAACCTGAGTGTTCTCGCGTGTATGAAGATAAGGTCGATAATTCAATTTTGATCAGCATTTATTCTCAAGCTGTTACCTAATTATGCCGCAGATTAGGAAATCACGATAATTCCAAAAATTATTTAGCATTGACTGCATATTCTCAAATATTGAGATCCCGCAAATTTAAGGAAGACAATATTAAAATTATCTGAGAAAGGATGCTCTAGTTGTACGAGACCTGAGCCGACAATCCCCATCGCGTTCCAGCAGAACCCCAGCTGCTAGAAGTTTCTTGCTTAATTTGCTGTATAAGTCTCACAAAATTGAGTGAAAATATAATAATTTTAGTAATTATTTAATATTTGTATTAAAGTGGCGAACCATAATATTTATAATAAATGTATTATTTAATTATGCGTTATGAACAAAGAATTAGAATATTGCATGAAAAAGCGGTTTGAAATCCTCAAAAGAATCGGAAAAGGCGTATGACATTGTAGTTTACCTTAGGCCTATGGAATAGTTTGGAAGGCCCAGGATAAAAAGAATATGAAAACGGTAGCCTTAAAGAAGATATTTGACGCCTTTCAAAATTCCATAGACGCCCAGGTTTTTAGTGTCAACACGTTTAGCGAACATTCCGGGAAATAATATTTTTACAGGAACTTAAACGACACGAGAATATAGTCTCGCTTCTCGACGTCTTCATCGCTGACAATCAAATTGACGTTTACCTGGTCTTTGAGTACATGGGTCCCTTGAATTTTTGATGTTGTTTAGAAACGGATCTGAACAGCATCATAAAACGGAGATACATTCTCAAAGATATCCACCACAGGTACATAATCTACCAAATTCTGAATGCTGTACAGTACATACACTCTGGAAATGTAATCCACCGTGATTTGAAAGTAATCTTACCCGGTTTATTCAGCCGTCAAATATTCTCGTTAACCGTAAATGCCAGATTAAGTTGTGTGACTTTGGAATGGCGAGGTCTCTAAATTCCAGCGAGTTTTTGGACGCCAAAAGTAATGAACTGACTACCTATGTAGCGACGCGGTGGTATAGAGCTCCGGAAATACTGATGGGCTCCAAAAAGTAGATTCCTAATAAATCTAAGGTACACTAAAGCAGTCGACATGTGGGGGATTGGTTGTATCTTTGGAGAGATCATCAAGGGCAAACCTCTTTTCCCTGGGAGTTCTTCCATAAATCAAATTGAGATTCTACTCTCCATTGTTTGCTCGGACGATACCCTGGAACAAGACTATACTCACAAATATCTCAAACAGACTCTCTCCCATTCGGAGATTAAATCCATAGAAACCCTGGTCCCCAATGCCGCGAAGGACGCTATAGACTTGCTGAAGAAACTGTTGTTATTTTCTCCCAAAGAAAGACTCACTGTTGAGAAAGCATTGGAGACTGATTACGTCGCAAGGTAAGGGGGCTACCATAAATGGAAGATTCCGAAACAAGGAGAAGGAAATAAGACTTAATCGCGACATCATTCCCCCCTTTGACGACGACATTAAACTGACGATCAAAGAATACAGAGAAAAACTGAATCAAGTGACCTCATTGGCTTAGACTAGATGACTGAAGTGAAGCATGAAACCAACAAAAGGAACAAAAAAGTTTCCAATGAAAGTAAAACATCAAAAAATACAAGCAAGCAAACGAAAAAGAAGAGCTATGAACTCTGTCCCTACACAACCAGTTCATATGTCTCCCAAAATGTTGATGATTCTAAATTATCCCTTAGAGATTAATAAAATCTTCAACTTCACAGAGTCTTGTTGGGAAGGCACGTTTCTAGAATCAAGTCGAGACGGTTTACGTAATAATTAATAGCTGTTACTTAATTAAGTAAATTGATTGTTGCCTATAATTGTGTAATCGAGGTTATTTATGGATGATTTCATCCTCATTAATGTCTTGGAGATGTCCTGTCGCCGTCAGGACGCATCGGACGTTGATTAATGGGCTATCGCAGTACAACACGTAGTTCAGTAAAGGATAAACTTATTCTCTTTAACGTTCAGAATTTTTATCAACAGGAAGTGAGGAGATTAAAAAGAATTTACTTAGAGTAAATATAAGGGACAGTTTAGGTAGCATTAATCCTGCCTCAAAGGCATAGACTCTTCATTAGGGTACATTTCCAACCGGTCAATAAGTTGGGCATAGGAAGGAGGATTGACTAGACACGAAGGTCTAAAGAAATGAGATTCTAAACCAATCGGCTCTACAGGTACTGTAGCTTTCTTCCCACGAAACTTAAATCTCTTTTCTCTGCCGCGTGTTTTATAAGTATGAACCTCTTGGAGATCATTGTCGTGACACTGAAATCGTCTATTGAGAAATTATTAACCATTTCCTTTGACGGCATCGCTGGACCAATGGAAGATACCACTTTATTTGGGAGATCGATATCCACTTGCCTATCAAACTGCCTGGTTTTTCTATCTTGGGTCGATCTTGTATGTCTATACTTCCCATACAGATCCGACCCGCTTGATCGAGAAATTTACACACACTTAAACCTTAAAATCCCAAAAAATCTGGAGGTACAACACGGTTGGAACAAACTTTCTTGCGCCAACACCGTTGAGATGATCAACGTCTACAAAAATGACTAGTCTACAAGTGAGAGGACTCTTCGAGATACTCTTGGATAATGACTTGATACAAATAAAAATCTGCTTCCGAATCAATGTTTAAATGAACCATCGGTGCGGATGCGGGAAGACGGTTGGCGTTAAAGGACTTCACCCCCTCTCATGAAGTGTTAGGAGAACAAGTAGCAAAGTAATTGCGGGAGGCCTAGAGCCCGCTGGATATACGTACAACTGAAGCGGACTCGGAGTTTACGCACTAAAAAGGCCTGACTATTTTCCCATAGTAAGATGGAACATACCTGTTCTGGGGCGCCATTTTTGTTGATGGTTTCCCCTTTTCCAACCTCAATATGACAATCACCCATCTAGGATCAAGATTAGCGAGAGTCTAAACTCTCAAAAATATGCGACCTTTCGAGGAGGACAGTTTATTTTCGAGCTCGTCGTAGTCGAAACCTCGAAAATTATACGTTAAAATCGTTTAACTTCAAACGTGCAATCGGATCGAGGAAAGGAAGGAGAGACAGCAAAGAAGAGAATAGCTGATGGAAATCGAATTTTCATACAAATTGTGTGAGAGAGGTATCACAAGAGCTGCTTATTTATAGCACTTTGGAAGTTTAAATCGTTTTTATTAATTAAAAAAAAATTTTTTTAATTGAAAATTTATTAAAATGAAGTTAGTTGTTCTTCCAAAGTCCCCATTTTGGCCTGTAAGCATTGATAACACAATGGGAGTTACCTTCATGATCGCGTGCCCAATGGTCTGGAAGAACATCGCGTCATTCTATGCTCACCCTTCTTCTGTCCTGCAAGTCTGATAATATCCAAAAATTCAAAGCTCTTTCAAGGTCATTGCGTGAATGTAATTTCAATGAGAGCAGCTTTGTACATCGATTTGTTTTCTAAAATATCACTTAACACTATTTTATACATTTGAAGACCTGCAAAGATTTATACATGCCCCATCAAAGTAATGATTGGTTTCAAATGAGCAAGTGTCTATCTTTCTACGAATTTGGTTAGGTGGATTTAAAAACATAAATCAATTATGGAGCTGTCGCATAAAATGTACGATTTAGACACGTGTCACTTCTCTGGAAGTCGTTACATAAATTGAAAATCCCTTGTAGCTTTAATATTAAATTTGACAATATAAGCACGTGGATATTGACTGATATTGTCTCAATATAAAAATCAGGCCACGTGTATTACTCTTCCAAGAAAACCAAGAAAGAAGAATTCAAAGGCAACCAATTAAATGATCACAGCTTCTGATAACTCACTGACTCTCCATGAGAGGTCCACCAGAGATCCCTGAAATGTCCGCAGAGGAACTTGATGAGGTTATCTTTCTTTAGAACCGATCGAAATTCCTAACTCCGCCCCAAATGGGTATCCTAATTCTTCGCAGAGCTATTAAACAATAGCTTCAAATATTCAGCCCAATCGATGTCAATAATCAAAAACTATAAGTGTCTGTCAATAGACAATCGAGAAGATCCATAAAATATGCTATTTTGTAAAAAAGCAGCATTTTAACATTATAGCAAATGGTTAGTTAGTTATTTGTCCAGATCTCACTAACATGTAGGAGACTGGCTACCATCAAGCTTTATAGCATAAGCCTAAGATATTGTAATTTATTTTTTTAATTCATTTTTATGTAAAAAAAGATAATTTTTTGGATAAAAATTAATTCTAAATTTTAATTAAAAATATTTATAGATTGGTTAACCAAAATTTGCGCACTGCTTTGTTTGTACTAAAACAGACATAACTGTTTCTAGATAAAATGGACATTTGTGATCGATGCCCTGATATTCTCGATCCTGCTTGGGAGAAACAACAAAAAAAAGTAAAATTAAATTATAATTAAAGACATTCACGGCTTGGTGTAATTCCCACCTCCGGAAAATCAACTGCCAAATAGTTGACTTTGACACTGATTTTACCAATGGTCTGTTACTAATTCGTCTGCTTGAAGTAATTTCCAACGAGAAACTCCCTATGGTTGAAACCAAAAACATGAGGTTCCATAAAATTGCCAACGTCAATTTGGCTCTTAAATTCATCGTCAGTAAGGGAGTGAAACTCGTCTCAATCGGAGCAGAGGGTACAAATGTACTAATTTTTCAGAAATCGTTGACGGAAATGTCAAAATGACACTGGGGATGATCTGGACCATAATCCTAAGGTTCGCAATACAGGATATCACAATGGAAGGTAAGGCTGACAGTTTTTAAACCGACAGAGAGCTCTGCCAAGGAAGGTCTGCTGTTGTGGTGTCAACGAAAGACTGCTGGGTATGAAGGAGTGAACGTCACAAACTTCCATACTAGTTTCAAGGACGGACTAGCTTTCGCTGCTATAATCCATGGACACAGACCAGATCTAATAGAATTTGACGGATTTCAGGCATTAATAGTATTTACCCTAGCCTGAAACACCGGAAGAGAACCTAAGGCGAGCATTCCAGGTGGCAGAGGAGCATCTGGATATACCCTGTATGCTTGATCCCGAGGGTAACTAGAATTATCATCCTAGATTTGGCTGGGCGTGCGGATGAGCGTTCTGTTATGGCATATGTCTCCTCGTTTTATCAAAGATTTATACAGGACGAACTGGTCTAGTGTTGTGTAACTGTTAGACAACTAAGGCAGCACAGAATGTGTGCTCTTTGCTAAGAGGAGTAAGAGAGAGTGAGATGTCTTTGTCGCTGTTTGAGGGGATCTCAGAGAATATTAGTTTGTGGATTAAGAGTAAGAAAGACTGGCTATCCAAACGACCAGAATTTGGGAGTTCTGATGAAGTGAGGGAACAGCTAGAGGAATACCAAGTGTTTTCAGTGCAAGAAAAGCCACTAAAATATTCTGAGAAAGTTTATTTGGAGAACATCGCACACATTGTGAAAGCAAAACAGTTCAATATGAGTCAATTTGACGAGGAAGTATACCAGAGCATTTTAGAAGAGTGGAAGGATATGGAGGATTTGTCTTATAAGTACAAGGAATGGATAAATTCCATGTATAATAGGTCATATGGGTGATAAGTTGTAGGTTTAAGTTGAATGAAAGTCTGGGTGTGACTTTCCATCGCAAATGTGACAGTTATGAAGCGTGGATGGTAGATAGAAGACAAGATCTAAACTCGCGTGGATTGTCTGACCTGAAGGTACTCATATTAAGTTATCAAGGCTACGATCAACCAAATAAAGATTGTGAGGAACGCGTTGAAGGATGAGATGTTTACTGAATTTGATGAAATGGCTGACTTTATGCGTGGGAATGGTTACAAGTTGATGGATCTGGTGGACAGTCGACTGGATGAGATAAAGGAGATGTATAGGGAGCTGTGGGAATCCTCTGAGCAGTTATACAAGCAAATGAAGACTCAGAAGGAGGTTTTGGAGGAAGTAGACTCGATGTTGTTTGAATATGCAGTGGATGTGACTGTATGATGAATATATATTCTGAGAAATTTAAGAAGTGGTTGGACTCATCAGTCAAAGACCTGCAGGATGTTATGTTCCTGCGGTCACTTGATGATGTCAATGTGTTGTTGAACCAACTGGATGTGTTTGAAAGTACTCTGGAAAGGGCAGATAAACAACTTGAGAATATCAAGGGAATTGTGGAGCGGATTCGATCTTTTTGTGAAGAGAATGAACTTCCATACATGGAAGAGAATGTCTACACACGTGTGAGTCTTCAACAGTTGGAGGAGACATGGGAAATGATGATCGAGGCTAATAGTGAAAGAAGGAAGAATGAACTTCCATACATGGAAGAGAATGTCTACACACGTGTGAGTCTTCAACAGTTGGAGGAGACATGGGAAATGATGATTGAGGCTAATAGTGAAAGAAGGACTCTGCTTTTGCGAGAGTTGAGTGAACGTGAGAAGGTTTTTTAAATTATTATTAATTTAGAGTTGTGTCGCTGCTGAGAGTTTCAATGATTTGTATAATAAAATTGACACGTGGTTGGGGGAAAGTTCAAAGTATGCAAAACTAGTTTCCGAAATGGAAGATATTGATGAGCAGCTGGTGGCTGTGAAGAAGTTTGTTAACAAAATTAACGGATTTGAGAACAAGATTATGGAATTTGAGGAGTTCAACGGAGTATGGGCAGTGTAACTTTTAGTTTTTGAGTGAAAGTGATATTGATAGAGGGTATGACTTCCAGAGAATGAGGATGGACTTTAATGGACTGAGGGATAGGATGGAGAAGTTGTGCTGTCAAGTGGAGAGCAATGTCAAGGCTAGTGAGAAAAAAGAAGCAGTGACGGAGGAACAAAGGCGAAACTATAGGACTTCGTTCGACCACTTTGATAGTGATCATGACGGAAGGCTTGATTATGAACAGTTTGATGCATGTCTGATCAGTTTGGGGTACAAAACGGCAGTCAATAATGTAGTAGGGGTAATTATTGTAGATTGGGGATCAGTTTAAGGAGTTGGCTCGTAAGCTAGATAACAAGAATTCTGGATTTGTTGAATTTGAGGATTTTCTTGGTTTTATGATGCAGGACTCTCACTATGATGATAGTTTTAATAGACTATTACGATCATTTCAGATTTTGGCTGGTGGGAAGGTGAGGATTGGTTTATTGGTAGCCATACGTCAGTGTGGATGTGCTTATGAATGAGCTACCTGAGGAAGTTGCTAGATATTGTATATCTAAAATGAGTGCTTATGAGGGATCTGATGCATTGGATTATAATGCATTTGTTAATTTAATTTTCTCTGATTTGTGATTCTGTCGGTTTTTATTAAATTTGCTTAATAAGATAAACTAGTGAAATATTATTAGAGTATGCTGGATAATGTACAAAAGCGTTTTTAATTGTTGTCAATGACAATGATTAAATTGTAGTAACTTGTTGGGGGACGAATATGTTTTATCATTGATTCTTTGATCTAAACAAGTTAGTTGGAGGTTGATGAAAAACCTAAAAGTACATCTCAGAAAGACGTTCAAAGAAAGAATGTATTTGTTGAGGAATATTCTTTGGAGGGGACTGTGATTAGTCTTTATAGTCAAACAAGACTTTAATGAAATTCAAAGCAAAGCACTAACAACTTATTCGTGCTGTGGAACAGTACCAGATTGATTATCTCATATCAAAGATTTTTGAGAACATTATCTGTTGCGTGGAGATTCCCGTTATCGTTGACTAGGCTACACGTACTCAACTCGATGGGCTCTCATATTGGATCAACAGTCAATCCCCTACTAACGGAAGTAACGACCCGTAATTGTGGATCCAGATTCCTTGGGTCTGTGAGGAGGATGGAAATCTGCTTGCCCTGTCCCTTTCCAAGACAAAAAAAGTCGATTGGTTAAGGAGTTTCTCTCCACAATCGGATTCCTCTGTAGGGATGAGAGAAGGTTCCTTCGTACCGTAGAAGGAACAGTAGGAGATCACATACGTTGGATCGCTAGGTCGATTTCTGGAACTGAGATTACTTAACTGTCTGAAGTTTCTTTCTTTTTTTCAAGGTGATCTCTGAGTTTTAAATAAATAAACTTGAGAAAACAATCAGGACTTGCGTAAACAGATTTCTACAAAAAATAAATGAAATCATTGGCCAATTAAGGATTGTTATAGTGGACAAAATATTTTTTTGATTAGTGCATTTTTTTGGATTTAAGACTATCAAATTGCTACGCTCCACCCGTTCCGTGGCCCCGACAGATCTATGCTATTCACCTCAAATAACTAGGAACTCAGGCACATATCGTGGAAGAGTCCAGATTATAAAAATTATTTCAAAATCAAGACTACTCCCAAATGGGGTTCCACAAGGTCCCCTTTGTCTCCTCTTCTATTTAACTTATTTCTACACGATTTACCTACTACCAAAGATCAAGATCTACTCCCAAATGGGGTTCCACAAGGTCCCCTTTGTCTCCTCTTCTATTTAACTTATTTCTACACGATTTACCTACTACCAAAGATCAAGATACTATGTTTCTATCTTACGCAGATTATTGATGCAAGAGACAAATCTTTTTCCAAAACACTTCAACCAGGCGTGACTGACTATCCGCAAATTTGCTGTGTCTGCAACCAAGTCTCAGTTCACCCTATTCACTACGGACAGGAGATTTAATACGAGATATTCTTCGGACACATTGCTATTCCTTCTACGCTAATCCAGAAGATCCTTGGAGTGACATTCGATTTTCCAGTCATACAGATAAGCGTTAACCAAGGAACTTCGTAAGGAGAATGCCGTGAAAGCTATCATAAATAGAGACCCTTCCACCTAAAGCTTTTACCAAGAAACTATATCTCCAAGTTATTGTACCGACAATTAAATGTGCTATTCTGTCTGGAAATTCGCTCTTCACTCTTCGAGGATCATACTCTCTCAGGCAGAAAATTATGCGGCATTTGCAATCAGAACATAGAGGCAATGACATTGAGAAATGTTGGAGGCTGAGATCACCTAATTAGTGAGTTAACCTTTCTTTCTTGGTTATCTTGGGGTTTTAAAATAAATAATGTAAAGGCTAACTGCATCTGACGGAACTAAAATTCGATTGGATTGGACCAAAGCAACTGAGGTGAAAGTGTTCGCTCTTGGCTGTAACTTTTCGTTAGCCACCGGTTTCTTTCATTTAAAGGGACCGGGGGCAAACAAATAAATAACTTAAATAAACAGACTGAGATCTAAGGGGAAGTTACCTGTCTAAAAATTTGAAGTGCGTTGAACTGGAAAAACTTAAGTATGATCCATTGGCTAGTGAATTAAAAATAATTCACAAAAAACCTATGATGGCTAGTGTCCCCATTCTTTAAAGTACTTGGAATACTACAAGTACAATGTATCGATATCTCCGAGTTACTGCTCTCAAGAAGACATGGTGAAGCACGTGCGTTGAGTGTAAACATGAGTTCTGTACGAATCCTCGTGGTATCTTTCAGTTTGAAAAACTCAGGTGCCATTGAATGCAGCAGTGTTGAAGCTACTCTGGATTTAAACCCCCTTCTACCAAAGGAAGTGAAGTATTTAGTACCCTTTGGTTTGAGAAGAAAGGGAGACTATGTAATTATTTCGTATATCAAGGTTACTGCACTAAAGAAAACGCCAAAGAGCATCTGGTATAGTACAAACACGGATTCCGTGAAACACGTGAAACTTTACGGTTAGTAAACTCTGATAGGGAGAAGCGGAGAGTTTTCTTTGATGTTGCATATAAATAAATTGACCAATTAGGTGGAAACAGTTATTAAAACGGAAAACATGAGAAGAACAGCAAACACAAGAGACTATCATTTATTGGTCCTTGAACTTTTCAAATGTGTCCCATTCCTATTCACTCCTCACGACACTGACACTTTATTAATTCATTGCATTTATTCGATTGGTTATGTTAGATAACATTGATTTCATTGATTGAGAAGTGTAACAAGTTCTCAGCAAAAATCCTGATGGCCCTTGTTCGAGTCTCGGTGCTGTACGTTCTTGTTGAAGGTTCCACGCATCTACGATGCTTTGGCTTTGCGAGTGACGCTGTCATAAGTGATCATGTCACTATTGAACTAGTCTATTAAGGACATACGCCCAACAACAAGAAAAAAAAGTGAAGGGCATTTTTTGGTTCTTTTTCTATGATTAGTTATCATAACTGTTCTTAAGTGTGTGTCCTGTCTGAGCGGAACTATATTTAATATGGCTTTCGTAAAAAAGGTCAACGATGTGATTAACATTGTCAACTATACCATCTCCCTTCAATGTGAGAATAGTGCCAATCAAAATACCATTTCCTAGAATAGCAACTTTGTATGACATTATTCTCATTTTGAATGACACTGTTCACTTGTGAATAATACTATTCTCATTCGAACACCAACGTGGAACAAATTTTCGCCTGGGAAATGGTATAAAAATTCACATTGAAAGACA
>RDEW01000001.1:2415650-2439867 GCA_011109175.1 Dicyema japonicum | reverse complement strand
GAAACCACAAGGTGATCGAAATCCAAGAGAGGGTTTTGGAAATTGTTCTAAAGAATGTGCCAATATGGATTGAGGAAGATGAACTTATGGCTACATGAAAGAAATTGCTCCAACCACTGAGTCGGTAAAACGTCTTGTAAGAGATGGAAGAAAACTCCGTGTT
The DNA here is from genome assembly GCA_011109175.1 of Dicyema japonicum. NCBI lineage: Eukaryota > Metazoa > Dicyemida > Rhombozoa > Dicyemidae > Dicyema > Dicyema japonicum. The sequence goes on along the minus strand of RDEW01000001.1, from coordinate 2,439,704 downwards.
GTGAAGATGAGCTTAAAGTGCTAATTTGTTAAAATCTAATTAAAACTCTAAAGAATCAATTTGAATCGTTTTTAAGTTTTAATTAAAAATCCATTATTTTAATCGAATCTTTAAGGGACAAAATTTAATGTCATGGTGACACATTACGTCATCATTACATAGTCATCATTATATAGTAGAAATTAAATAGTGTTTTAACCGCCCATAAACTAAATTAATGAGACTTCCACAAAGGCCAATATTTATAGTCCCCATGCGGTTACTTCCACGTGACCATCGAGTTAAACACTGACACATAAAACGTTAGCTCAGAGGTTAATGATCGAAGGGTTAATCTGGTGACGTGTTGTAGCGTACTATAGCTTTAGTACGGTTAATGTCTTCATCTTCTCAAGAAAAACGTTAGCTCAGAGGTTAATGATCGAAGGGTTAATCTGGTGACGTATTGTAGCGTACTATAGCTTTAGTACGGTTAATGTCTTCATCTTCTCAAGGAAGATATAACCTCCCGTCTCCCTTCTTGGCGACACTAGTCGATGTGACAATGAGAACATGGACAAATGGTCAACTATCAGAAAACAACGCCCACAGACCATAAAAATCTTAAAAATCCATTCAACCGCATAAATGTAAAAAACCAGTATTAATTCCGAAATAAACAAGTCTCAGTAAGTGACCTTATCAGAAGGGATATGTCCACAGTCTCCAAACAGACGCAGAGAAACCAAACCATTTGGGTAAATCACCAGCTCAGTAATGGAGGCATGGGACAAAGACATCCTCAGCCAACTCGATGGGGGAAGTTGGAGAGCCCTTCAGTAACATGACCTACCAACCTGCACACAAGGTAACGAATCACATTCGCATGGCAGAAGATCACGTCCACACTGTCCCGTTTCTGTGATGGGGGAGCACGGTAAAAATACTTATGGAAGGCAGCTTCAATTCGAGGACCGTCCTTCAAAAACTGACACGTGACCGTTGAACTTACATTTTCCTTGTTTGACCGACAAAACGAGTTTGGCGGGTCTGGGGGGAAGGGCGCGCCCTCACGAAGAAGATCACAAGTCTCCATCAACATTGCTTGTTCAGAATCTTCATTTTTCTTGCTATAATCGCGGAAAAATGTCTCTGCCGTTTCCCGGGCTCTAGTCATTGTTGAAGAAGTCACGGAATTCACGGAAATGTTCAGCGCTAATAGTCTATCCGATGTTATCTGAGCCTGTTCTTGACCTTTAAAGAGTAAAAGCGATAAAAACCCAACAAAGTCAATTTCCTTTCATCGTCTGTTTTCCCCTCCAAGTTGTACTGTCCATGGCGGATCATGAAAACAGTCCGCGTGGCCGTGGGAATACTGGAAGGGTGAACATCGTTGAGGATTTGATGACTGCCAGTAATGAAGAAATTAGTACCTATCCCAGTTAAAATCCCACTTTGGAGTCTCATTTAAAATACTCGGAGACGCAGCTTTTACTACAAAGTTTTGTCTAAGTGATCTGAGAAGACGATTGGACTGATCAGGAGCAATGTAGTAGGTCACAGCTAATCCAGCTGACAATGTTAATAAATTCCTCCACATGGGATTGACATAAATTATAATTTTAAGTTAATTTTCAAATTTAATTATTAATAACTTTTATTTAAAATATTAATTACAAAATTATTAAACTTTTAAATTGTGATTGCTCAAATTGTTAACCTTAAAAGAAATCCGACAACTGTCAGATTTGCTTGGCAGGGGAAAGGTCATATATCTAGGCAGTTGTTCTACGAGCGAGTGATTCACATGAAACAGCGATATTAGCCGTCGACTCCTTTCACTTAATGGGTATGCTGTTGAACTACAAAGTAGGATCCAGAAGAACGATCTTCCAAGAGTATCCAGTTCCCATGGTGACATAAGCAGAGACCTTCAAATATCACAAGTCCACTGTGGAAAGAGAGGAAACCACCCAATACTTCGGTTATAGGAATCCAAGGGAGTGGTGTACAGATGATCTCTTTTGAAGCTGAAAGAATAATTATTTAATGTGAGACATTGGAACACTAACTTTATATTAACAATTTCGTAAGGCATGCCACGAATTCCATGATATTAATCACTGAAAAAGGCGGATAGACGAAAAATTGATGCTTTTGAACTGTGGTGCTGGAGGAGGTTACTAAGAATCCTTGGACTTCCAAAATAACAAACAACGATGTACTCAAACGGGTGGATACGGATATTTCGCTAGAAGGAAGAATCGTAAAATACAGATTGGCGTTCTTTGGGCATGTTGTCCGCTCTGACTCCCTGGAAAGATCCATTATGCTGAGCAATATTACTGGGAAGAGAAGACCTTGTCGACCGAGGACTCGGTGGCTATCCACGGTGGAAGACGTCACGGGAATGCCTATATCAAGGCTACTCCAAATTGCGACGGATCGGGGAGAGTGGAGGAAACTTGTTCATGAGATTTCCAAGGGTCGGACACGACTTAATTGGACAACATAACATAATCACTTGTAAACCTTAGAGGTTTTCCTGATTGAAATTAATTTTCCATAATTTAATTAAAAAATGGGAGTAGAGTTAGCTAAGGCTGCCTGAAAGAGGGAGGATGAATCTTTCTGTGATCGATATCTCGGGGGAAACCTTTATTATTTTCCTATTGATTCACACATGGATTAAAATACATGATGAGTGTGGCTAATGTGGGTGCTTGGGATTTTTGTCACGTGTTACTCTCTCATTATTCGTTTATCAATCAAAGGCCACTGTTAAAAACCAAGAACTAAGTAATCTCTACACGTTCTGACAGTACCCTCAGCTTGACACGGCGAGGGAGAACTGTCGTATGAGGCCAACATTCCGCTTATCCATATTAGTGACCTAAGAGATGTCGATTTTTCCAGAAATCTACTGTTCGGTCACTTTGTGCGCCCTTTTCCATGCAACCGCTATTATTAGCAACATAGAATCATCTCAATGTGGAGCTTGACAGATAATCCCCCAAGTGTTTACAGTTTTTGTTCCGGTTGAAATCCGAACGTGGATACTGCGTGCGTCTGGCACCGTTCAGAACCTCGTCTATCAGTCTATCCTCGAAGAAAAGGCCATAGGCTTTCATCCGTAATAAAACGAAATTTTATGCAATAAAGGTACGTAACCTCAGCACAGGTCTTAGAATATTTGTATAGATTACTTGGATCGATGGATCGCTTCATTCGTAGTTATCTTGAAATTCAAAAATAATATCTTATAGCCGACTATATCGATCCTTGGCAAAGAGGACTTCCATAGTAAGACTTACCACATAAACGAGAAGAGTCGTCCTGTAGGTGAACAGAGTAACTCTTGAGCACCAGGAAGTGATCATGTTTTATTTGTAATTTTGGAAAACCCAATTTATCAAAAATCAATTTTGTCTGCATTTAAGAGATATCTATTTTTATCTCTCAAATCATCTACTTTAGGAAAAACAGCGAAATATAAGGTTGATTAGCCCTTTATTATGTTTATCAAAATCATTAGTTGACACGTGTCAAGGTAATGATGTTAATGATAATGTCACCAATAATAAGCCAAATGTAAATAACAAAATCATGAATTGCAGCCAAATAGCACGTCCATGTCTTCAAAGATCTCTCCCAACCATGGATCTCTTCCTCATGATACTGAAATTTCGACAATCATTCAGTCGTAAGGTTCTCAAAATTGGATGATACGTGAGGATTATAAGTTTACCCACGTCCAAGGGCTCAGAAGTGCTAGATGACGGACAGATGAATCAATAAGGGTTCCTCGAAGGACTTGGACTCTCCACTGGAAGTGCTATGTGTGATAAGGAGCTCGCAGTACTAATTGAGAATATAACTATAAATAGCAATCAACGACGTTTAGATATGTCAATCTACGCAACTACTTTAATTTAAGACGGCGTGTTTGCTGCAGTCAATCGTGTAGAGACTTGGGACTCATGATCTCGGTTATACTCGTTTTTTATATTTTTGCTGAATCAGCGAATTCTGTAAGCTGAAATTTCGTCATCAGCTAGTTGAAGCCATTCGAGACCAAATGGATTGTTGGGTTGTGGGGGATGTGTTCGACAGACTGTGGAATGGGGAAAAGGTTCAGGGATGTGATTTGCTCAGTATATGTCCCTTTTCAATATATTCATCTTCCCGTTAACTCATCGTTGTGCCAGAAAGGTCTCTGTTTATATCTACGAGGCAGAACCCAAACCACCATCTTCTATTGACTGTAATTCGGGGGATTGTGATGAAAATACAACTGACAGTTATTATTGGAGGCTCATGTGGTATTCCAAGTGCGATGCTGAATGTCTTGGAGGTTGGCAGTCAGTGATATTATTCAAGGTACCTCCTACCCTGTTTTTTACTGTGTAAATAAAAAAACAGCTCAATTTATACCGGATAACATGTGCTCTCAAGTGACACGCCCAAGGTATGGACCAGTGGAGTGCAACACGTTCCCCTGCGAGCCATGGTAAATAGATCTTTTTTTTTGTAGGTGGGTTCTCAAAGAAACTGGGTCATGTTCTTCAACATGTGGTCCAGGATATCAGAAACTGACTTACAAATGTTACCAGAAATTCAAAGGAGGCATGATAATCTCCATTCCAAACAAGTACTGCAGTCAACCTCCCCCACAGGGATATAAGGACTGCAATGGGACTCAATGCAAGATTCAATGGAAGAAATCAGAGTGGTCCTTGGTTCGTGACTGATTTTATATTAGTGCCCGAATCGTTGTGAAAGATCAATATCCGTCCAAAGGAGACAGTGTGTGCTCACGGGGGACGATAATTTTTCCAATACAGAGATCCTTAGCGAAGACAAATGTCCATGGGAACCGGTGTACATCCGAGAGTGTCCAAGACGTCATCTGTGCAAAAACGGTCTCAGGATGTATTCTAACGAATCTCTGACTCAACTTGTGCCTCTTCAATCCCCTTTGGTGGTCGACTACCAGGATATCTTGCACCTCAGACCCAATACAAGAATCGAGTTGAGGTGCCCTTCCAACACGGAAAACATCACGTGGATGAATGAGGCCGGACTAGTATCATCCAAACGGACCATAACCGTAGAAACTGAAAGAAATACTATTTTCCGATGCACGTGGAGTGGAGGAATATACAAGGAGTTCACGATCAGGGTAGAAGACAACAGTGGATTGAATTTGAGTTACATTGAGAGTACATTAACTATCATTTTGTAGATTTGACTGATAATTATGGAGTTTTAGTGAAGAGCTCTTCAATTTTGACATATTTGGTTGCCAATTGGTCTTCTTGTTCCGTCATTTGTGGATTGGGGGATAAAAAGAGGACTGCATTCTGTGGACTTGTTTCAAAACAGTCTTATATTTCTGTACCCAACGAATTGTGTGAAGATATCGGCCTTCGTCGCCCTCCTCATGAGGAGCCATGTGGCTCAGTGTGTCCACAATGGAAGTTATCCCCCTGGTCATCGGTATTGGGTCAAGATTATGTACCCATAGTGCTCTGAGGACAACTGTTTTGACTTTAAAAAATCAATCAACATTCGAACTAGTCGATGTGTGGATTGGGAGGACAACCCAATTGATCCCCGATTATGTTCCAAACCCTCTCCGGTGACGGTTAGAGTCTGCCATAACGAGTTATGCACTTTCCGGTGGTTCACTAAAGAGTGGAGCAAGGTTACCAATAAGCTAACATTTTAGTGTGAAGGGGATTGTAGCTCGGCATTTCAGGAAAGACACGTTTACTGTGCCTGGAATACTACCAACAGGGCGTACTATTGGGGATGTGGAGTATTTCCGCCGGAAAACAGGCGAAAATGTGTTCCACGTTGGTGTTTGAATGGTGGAAAGTCATCGAATAGTCCGAATTGGTGTCAACGTGGGGGAATATGTAATGTCCTTAATAACTAATTCACTAATACTACCTCTAATAATATTCTTTGTTCTGATTAAACACAAGGCACGTGGTCCATAAGCTCTGTTGGTTCCGCTCACGAACCGTTCACTCCACCTGAGAGTAACTAACAAACCTCGAAAAAGAACCATTCACACCACCGAAGACAATTCCTGGCCTGTTCAGTGCAGTTGCAACATGTTGGGATCAGGTGGCTAGTTTTGTTTTATCATGCTTTTTTAAATTAAGTCAGTGTCACACGTGCACCAGTTTATGTAGCTTTCAAGACAATCACCGACTAAAAAATGACTTATAGGATTTACGCTCATCTGAAGGGGACTTGAATCTTAATATTTCGTGATCCGACACTCCCGTTGTTTAGAACCAAGGGTTTCTAAGGTCTAAATCCGCCACTCGTCCACGAGAAGAATGAAGACAAGGGCTTTCGTCTATCATGAAACAAAGTAGACATTATCTCAACCTACCAGTCGACAAAACAAAAAAAACTAAAAAATCAAATTTATTATGTCACAGGCGCTACCGTTACCCGAGTGAACAACTTTATTTGCAAGGAAATCAAAGAGGGAATTTGTTGGCTTCTCATCGCAAGTCCTGCAATCGCCTGGACTCTTCAGACCCCTCTTATCGTTTATTTTTTGCTGCAGCATAAGAGTCCATGATGGCATTTTTTTAGGAAGTTTGCCATCATTTTTTCTGCTGCATCTCTGATCGACATTGCTAACAAATTTTCGTCTTCATCTAACTTCTCGTCGAGCCTCTTTCGCAGGGTAATCTTGATCCCTGCTCTCCTCGATTTTTCAAAAATCAAGATAAAACGCTCTTTGTATGCAGTGTAATACCATCCTTCCAGTCCATAGAGGAGTGATGGAATGATNAATTAGTTGGCTTCTCATCGCAAGTTCTGCAATCGCCTGGACTCTTCAGACCCCTCTTATCGTTTATTTTTTGCTGCAGCATAAGAGTCCATGATGGCATTTTTTTTAGGAAGTTTGCCATCCTTTTTTCTGCTGCATCTCTGATCGACATTGATTTAATCCTTGGAGACCTCATCAATCTTTTATTCCTTCCATATACACATTGAGTCTTCTCTATGAGATCATGCTCGATCCTGACACATCATTCAGTAGCACGTCGTCTGCGTATATCAGAGATCTCGTACTTGGTGTACTTGGAGACGGGAAACCAGGCATTAGAACATTAAACTATAGAGGATCCTTGTGGAACTCCTCTCTTCAATAATATCATATTTGAAAAATAGCATCCGCATCTAACATAGGAGTTTCTTCCTTCTATGTACACTTTCACCCAATTCACTAGTTCCTTTGGGCTTCCCGTCCGAGATAACTTATTGATTATGGCTCTGTGGTTAACACTGTCGAATGCTTTTAATATGTCGAGACGTNAGATCTCGTACTTGGTGTACTCGGAGACGGGAAACCAGGCATTAGAACATTAAACAATAAAGGATCCTTGTGGGACTCCTCTCTTCAATAATATCATATTTGAAAAATAGCATCCGCATCTAACATAGGAGTTTCTTCCTTCTATGTACACTTTCACCCAATTCACTAGTTCATTTGGGCTTCCCGTCCGAGATAACTTATTGATTATGGCTCTGTGGTTAACACTGTCGAATGCTTTTAATATGTCGAGACGTATGACATTCACAAAACATTTGGATTCTCTGGCTTTGCATAACTCGGAGTTAAAAAAATAAGCTATCACCTCATGACCGTTTTGGGAGAAAACCAAATTGATCAATTCTGAAGTAGTCTTTTTTTCCAGCTTATCTGTAAAATTCCAGAAGACAATTTTTTCTATAATTTTTGAAATTAATTGAATCAGGCTGATCGGACGGTAGCTAGCAGGATCATTCTTTGTTCTCCCAGTCTTCGCTACCATCCGTAAATGAGTCTTCTTCCATTCTTGTGTAACATTACCAATTTTAATGCTTGCGTTGAACACATCTTTGAGAACTTTGAATAAAATTTCTTGGCATTCTTTGAACATCCTAGCTTTGATAAAATAGTGCCCGGAGCTTTATTCTTGACAGCTCTTATTGTTATCTTCAGCTCTTCTAGAAAGATCTCTATAAATGCTGTTTTCTCTGACAATGGCTCATAACAAGTATTCTCCGCGATGACATCATCCCTCACTTTAAATATCTTTTTTGTGTCTCAAAAACTAGAGGTATTTCTTCTTTAGCATAGTAGAAGCCATCATGTTTCTTGAGCTGGGAATAGAGACAACATCATCGATTTAATGACTTTTACTCCTAGACCAGATCCACCACGTGCAGTAAATCCAGGTATACCTTACCACACACTTCGTTCAGACGATTAATCACATATGCAAGTTCTCTCGATTTTCTTTCAGATGCCCCTGGAATATGTTCCCAGCAGGACCAATTTAGCTTTTCCTTCAGATGGTCTTTCTCCACAATTAGCTTTTTATGTGTTTGATTCATGATTTCATAGTTTTGAGGTCGATTTTTGATTATTGCGTCCTGCTTGTATTCGTTAGACTTCCCATCTAGATAACGTGGTGAAGGATTTTCTCCTCTCCTCCACGTTCCTAACCCATGACATTCAGTCCCTCTTTCTATAGAGCCACGACTTCCCTGGCCATCGGACAGCCACCATAACCAGTTCCGTGAGCCCCAGACCCGTAGTTGATACAAGATATTCTATTGTTCGGTTCCGGGCACTCCGGGGAATTGTGTGGTCCTCCACAAAAGAAACATCTCTTCCCCATTGCAATGTCTTGCAATGTATCCGTAAAATTGACAATTAAAGCATCTTGGGGGTAGTTTTCTGATCCAATCACAATCGATTTCCATCCACCCAATGACAAGACCCAGGCGTATCAAGGACGTAGCTTCTGCCCCTGACCTTAAGCTCATCTTCACAACACGGAGTTTTCTTCCATCTCTTACAAGACGTTTTACCGACTCAGTGGTTGGAGCAATTTCTTTCATGTAGCCATAAGTTCGTTTTCCTCAATCCATATTGGCACATTCTTTAGAACAATTTCCGAAACCCTCTCTTGGATTTCTCTTGGATTTCGATCACCTTGAGGTTTCCTTGTGGTTTATTTATAGAAATGGCCTGGGAAGATGGATCTCCTAAAACAGTCAAAAATTGTTTTCAAATTCTAAAAAAATCGGGTACTAGCACACCTTTAGTAAATGTGAACATAATTTAAGAAATTTTATCAAAGACGGATACTCACGATCCGATTGAAATCAAAGAATTAATATGAAATCAATGAATAAATTATTCTGAAAAAATGCGATAGATGAAGAATAACATCATTAATTGATGACAATGAGATACTCATCCATGAAGAAACTACTGAATTGAAACCCCTAAACAAGACTGAAATAGCATCCAATTTAAGTGAAACTGAAAAAATCTTTTCGAGAACGTTGAAACGAAGAGGATGTCGTCTTCATTACATCTATTAGAATATTTATTAATACCAAAAATAACTGAAAAATTGAATAACTACATAGCCTTCAGGTGATTCCCGCGCCTCGACTAGCCATCTCATTCTTGCTTGGTGTTTTTCCGGGTTCCAACGCATTTCCGAATTGGGCGGGGGTTTTCTAACTTTTTAGAAGATTAGAAGATTTAATGCAAATACTAGAAATATAAAAAAGAAGCAAATGGAAATTGAATTTTATTTCAATAAAATTTAATACTTTATTATTTAAAATATTTTTTTTGTAATAAAGTCAAATTTAGTTATTTTCATAGAAGATAAGTTACCCAATAACTATTTTAAAATTATTGATTAAATCCTGAAATTTGCCGCAAAAAATGCTGGAACCAGAAATGGCAAATTTGGGAAAGTTTACTGTAGCTTGTTTGAGGCAATAGGGTAGCTTATTTGCTTCATCTCTGCTGAATGACGAAACATTGAAATAGTAGGTAATTATATATTTAAGTATAACCTGAACACATGCCTAATGAACGATAACTTCCACAATATCCATCTAAAATCGTTTTGAAATGGATGCTAATTGTGTTATCGTTGGTTCAAAGGCTTCCCCAAGGTGTTTTCGGTCATTATTGTTACCCCCTAACAACTAATTTAGTGTATCCAGTTCCCACTGTCATAGAAATAGTCTTTCCAGTATTAAAGTCCATCCAGAACCAGCATAAAAGGTAAAAAACGTCCATTCCGTATGGTTGTGGGAACCCCTACAGTGGAGGAGGAGAACAAATGATCCTTTTACATGCCACTCTGGAATTGGGTGCCACCTGAGACAAGTGGATCACATGACGCCATTATACTCGAAAAGGAAGAGGAGGAACAGAAAAAACAAAAATCTTCAATCAAGTATAGTATTCATGTAATCAGTCTCTGGTTCTGACTCAGATATATCAAAAATCATGGAACTCTTCTATCCTATTTATTCCTCAGATATTTTTGTTGTCTAAAATATTAATCTGACTATACAGTTCTTCACGACAGATCACACCCACAATGGTGAGTTGTACGTAATACCTTACAATACACACATGAGGTCGATTACGTAGATCTGAGTTGAAGAAATTATGGAATTATCATCATCTCTATTATAAAAGAACTACTCAATAATTAACATTGGGAGTAATAATCTTATTAATATGATACGGATGATCCATGACCACTCCAGGTTAGATCTACTAAAGTTATAACTAGGACAACCACAAATATGACCTTGAAAATAGAACTTTTAAGACCTAAAAATTAAATATGTTTTTAACTTTTTTTTTAAAGAAAATTTTTTTTAACAATTAAACAAATGTCAGTTGAGGAAGCCTGCTGCGTGGATTGCGAACGAGTTCCATCGGAGTATGGCTATTCCAATCTTTTGTCTTAGCCATAACCCTTCTCGTTGATCCCTTTTTTTCTGGCAAGCAATCCTCCGAGTTCTTGCAAGAATTCAGCCGTCATTGGACCAACGGCTCCCGATGATTCGGTCGCAACAGGAGTAAATCGGTAGAGATCCCCGAGGCAAAAATATTTATTGATTTTTAGGTTCTCCGCAGTCGAAGCAGCTGCTCCAGGTGTCTGAACCGATTTAAAAATATTCGAGCTGAACCGATTTAAAATATTGTTTAATCACATTTATTTAAATAAAGCATCAATTAATTTTTAATATTAAGGTTTCTATCCATTTCGAGCATTTTATTTAACATGGAAAAACTTCTTTCTACCAAAATAGTTGTTCCAGGACACTTCCATAAGTTTGCAAAAAATTCTGGACAAAAATCTTTTAATTTAGCATTTTTGATATTTTTTAATGGCATTTTACTTATCCTTTTTTCAAGATATAATTTGATATCACACGGATCCTGTTCAAATTTGATTGAATCCATAAATTTAATTGCATCCATAATGGAAAAAATTATCTTGGAATTTTCTTATTTCCATAATAATTGGATAGTAGACAGAAATCAAATCTGTGTTTATTGTTTGCCGGTGTTGTTCCACATTAAAATTTTTATTAAAGACATTTTAGACAATATAAATTCCCATTAAAATCCCTCTCAAATTCCATGGGATATTTGATTATGATTTTTTAAATTTTTTCTTGTTTGACAACTTTGACTAGGAATCCACGACAACAAGAAACTCAACGCGAAATAAGTAATTTATATTTTTTAATAAAAAAAAAATAATTAAATAATAAATATAACTTTATAAAAAAATTATAAATAAAATATGACCTAAAAACGAAATATAACTAATAAGACCTNTTTTTCTTGTTTGACAACTTTGACTAGGCATCCACGACAACAAGAAACTCAACGCGAAATAAGTAATTTATATTTTTTAATAAAAAAAAAATAAATAATTAAATAATAAATATAACTTTATAAAAAAATTATAAATAAAATATGACCTAAAAACGAAATATAACTTATAAAACTTAATAAAAGAGTTTCCAAAATCACGGAACGCTGGATTTCTTGATACGAGTGAACCATGGAACTCGCTGTCGTGACTGCGAAGGTCCAATCACTCGCCGATACGTGCTTGTGTAGGATCAAGAAAGGAGCATCTGGCCAAGAAAAAGTCCCTGCTAGAGTGTGCTGGGATAACTTGTGTAACCGTGGTCTCTGGTGTTAATATTATTATTAAAAAATAAATAGATTAAATTATATTTATAAAAATCATGAATATGACCAATAAAGTAATATATAACATGCACCAAAGAAAAATAGAATATAGTTCGTCAGTTATGTTGTTTGATTTTTGGGTTATCAAGGTTATTCTGTTAATTTAAGTTTATTTTATAAAACAGAATAAACATTTCAGTTAGAATGCCCTCAACGTGAAGTTATAGCTTAAAGAGAACAGTAAAGCAACAAAGGATACGCCAACGATTTGTTTAGTCAAATCAGTAAGAACTATAAGGACCAGATAGTACGGAATAGTTTGAATACCCCCACGTCATAGTAATTGAACATTAAAAGAAGGCAAAGAGTGAAGGTGGACACAAATGTGAGAACAAACTGACACAACTTCTCCAATGACTGTCCTCTATAATTGAGGTAGTCGTGCATTACTATTGACACATTCCTACAATCAATACTGCCGATATACCAGTGTGCATGCAGCCATATTGTAGAGGTTAAAAAACTCTCAAATAGTGGTCCCCCAAAGTAGAAGCATAGAGGGATGAGAGGATACACCGACATGATTACATATCTCTCCAATAACCACTTTTTAGGGTGGGTCAGGTATCCACTGCTCTCTGATATAATTATTAATTGTACCCTTAAAATCTGTCTCCCTCTTTAGTGCCTGTCTGGCAATCACATTCATAACAGCAGATGTGCTGAATAAAGCTCTTTGAATACACGATAATCCCCCATTCCCCTTTATTAGTGTTAGTGAAATATGCCGTAGTGGACTGAACATAACAACTAAAATAAGTAATTGAATATAATTTTAAAATTTTTAAATTAAATTTAAAGACATTTGAATTATTATCATTATCAAATAGAGTAGCTATCAGTTTCGTGAGTCCAAAAAAAGAGGGGTATCCACAAAACCAAATCCCCAATATCTCTCACCTTGAATTATTATACAAACAGTATATCATACCAACAATCGAAAATGCACGTGCTGCGTGGATTGCAGCCTAATCAACAACCAGCAAAATAAACTAGTAGTTATACAGAACCAGTGTCGGCGAATCCTATTAAACGTAACAGAATGACCTCCACCTCATCGTTGAGGAATATACTAAATGTTGCGGACAGATTATACAATATCCTAAATATGGGGAGATTTCTGGAAGCCACCTAGAAGAAAAGATTCTTGCCTACCAGGAATATGTTCGTAAATTTGAAAATAATCCTTCTCTCTTTTGGACACCCTTGAAATATTCAAGACAAAGTCACTTGAACATTGACTCACTTTATATGCAAAATTGAAAAGCTGCGAATATTATAGATACTCACCTTCCTTTTCCATGTCGACTTTACCGTGGTTTGCTAGGATCGACCGTCGGCCACGGAGGAGGAATTATGACTTTTGTTAAGAAAAAGAGTTTTACACGACTACCCTTTGTCAAGCATCTCCCGTAGAATTGAAATTTTAAAATTCTCAATATGTACATCTCTTAATTAAAAGCCGCTGCCAGAGGAAGTTCTATACTCCCGTCACTGGAAACCTCTACCGAACAAATACAAGATCATCTTACAGAGCGAAGGACAATATTACTCTACCAGACTTGAATTGCATCCCAATACACGTGTCACTTGTCAGTTGGTCTTTATTTTACGATCCTAACCCCATCCTTATTCAGATAAAGGACACGATTAATTCGAAAAGAAACCAACCAAATTCCCGGACTTCAAAATGTTAATTTGGTTAATTTTGTATATCACGTGGACAAAGTCTCAAAGAACAAACTCAGGAAGTTAAGGAGAGAATCCCACTACTCGACAATGAGATTAAAAATAGTCACAGAAAACGAGAGGAAAGTGATTGGTAAGCAAAAGACCTTATCTGAAACGTGGAGAACTTTTCGTAGTACAAATTCCGATAAAAAGTAACGAACTTGAAGACAAAAAGAAGGAAAATATCCACCGTACTCTATAGCAGTGGAAGCTGTGCATACTGTTTAAGATTATAAAGAGACTGTATCGGATGTCACATCTTCCACTGGAATCCTTCCAGGACGAGAGGTTTATCATCAAATTCCCACCTACAATGTATGTAAAATTTATTTTGGGTGGTTTTGAATCAAAGTCTGATTATCACAAAACCTTGATCTTTGGACTCAGTTCTCATAAAAATCTTGACTCGAAAAGNAGTAACGAACTTGAAGACAAAAAGAAGGAAAATATCCACTGTACTCTATAGCATTGGAAGCTGTGCACACTGTCTAAGATTATAAAGAGACTGTATCGGATGTCACATCTTCCACTGGAATCCTTCCAGGACGAGAGGTTTATCATCAAAATACCACCTACAATGTATGTAAAATTTATTTTGGGTGGTTTTGAATCAAAGTTTGATTATCACAAAACCTTGATCTTTGGACTCAGTTCTCATAAAAATCTTGACTCGAAAAGTCTATGGGTCATAAATCCCGAATTTCTTATGATGATTATTCCCGATCCTGCAGACGCCATCCTTCCAATGTGGCCTATGNTGGTTTTGAATCAAAGTTTGATTATCACAAAACCTTGATCTTTGGACTCAGTTCTCATAAAAATCTTGACTCGAAAAGTCTATGGGTCACAAATCCCCAATTTCTTATGATGATTATTCCCGATCCTGCAGACGCCATCCTTCCAATGTGGCCTATGAATTGGCAGATCTACCACAACGCACCTATCTCAATTTATATTTGCATCTTTAATGATTTAAGGCCTCATTTGCCCACAGGGATGATTTCCATGTTCAAAAGGTGTCTCCAGGAGTCACCAAGGTTTTCGACTCCACCATCCAACCTCAAGCTTTAGTTGGAAAACTTTTTATCTGGAGGGTCTTGGGAATAGCAAATAGAGAACTCGACTGTTTCCAAATGGAGTCCCACAAGGTTTTCCGCTTTCTCCGATTTTATTTAATTTATTCCTTCAAGATGACCCCCAGATTGGTGATCCTAACACATTACTCTTATGCAGACGATGTTATCATCGCCTTTAGAAACAGAACCCCTCACTTGGCAAAAAATAATAATTTAAAAAATAGTCAAAATGGCTTAAACTTCCTCTCAGCCTTAATCTTAGCGATCTTTTTCTTGTCTTCCTCAAACTTTTTCCTCAACAATTCAATCTCTACACAATAAATGACAAAACATACGTTCCCTCTTCGACTCCCTTATTTG
Source organism: Dicyema japonicum (assembly GCA_011109175.1). NCBI lineage: Eukaryota > Metazoa > Dicyemida > Rhombozoa > Dicyemidae > Dicyema > Dicyema japonicum. Next base: position 2,424,440 of record RDEW01000001.1, on the reverse strand, counting down.
GGAGACGTAAAAATTCGTTAAAAAATAGTCAAAATGGCTTAAACTTCCTCTCAGCCTTAATCTTAGCGATCTTTTTCTTGTCTTCCTCAAACTTTTTCCTCAACAATTCAATCTCTACACAATAAATGACAAAACATACGTTCCCTCTTCGACTCCCTTATTTGGGAGACGTAAAAATTCGGTTCAGCCTTTGTCTTCTTCCTTTTATCGGTTTTAACCAGATCATCAGAGTACAATGAGTTTATCTGCCTTTTCGGCTTCCCCACAAGCTTGAACCCGTCCTCGTCAACCTTACCAGCACGTGCAAACATCTCTGACATTCTTCTGTTCTCAGCCTCATCATAGTCCGCCATAAAGGTAGTAACTTCCTCATCTAGCCCACGTGTATCGATTTTTGATAAGTATCGATTTCGTTGAGCTCCCAATCCGAAGTTATATTCAGTCATCCCATCTGGAATCTCCACACGTTTGTCCTCAATGGAGACACTCAGGGCATCCTGAGCGACCTCGGGGGATTCGAAGGTCACCAAACACGTTTTGTGAGTAATGGGGATCACGGGAAAGTCAAAGCGAGATCGATTCTCTTCCTCTACTGGATCCCACTGAATTTTGACGATGTTGAAGTTGTCAAAGATTCCTTTTATGCAGTTCTGATGTATAAGATATTAGATTACCTCATCGTAGTAAAACGGAACGTTATGAATGTATAGGACGTTCTTTTCTCTATTCTTTAGTCGTTTTAGGTACAGATATTGTGTCCATTCATCATTTTTGTATTTATTATTTAATGTTATTACTGGAAAATTAGACTATATGCATACCCGTAACGTTCTTTTCTCTATTCTTTAGTCGTTGTAAGTACAGATATTGTGTCCATTCATCATTTTTGTATTTATTATTTAATGTTATTACTGGAAAATTAGACTATATTCATACCCGTAAAACCATCAACAACAGTGCACATGTTCACAATAAAATATTTTATTGTAAATTTAAAAATTTAAAAATTAATTTACATCACTAAAACTATTTTTATTATAATTAATAATGCATACCTTTTTTTAAAATTTTAGTTTTAATTTAAATTATTTTTATTATAATTAATAATGCTTACTTTGACGCTTTGAAGCACAATTTGTATCAAAAATAGCAAAAAACTCACCATTAACACGGATCAGGGAAAATTAGACGAAGAAATAATTGTGGAAGAAGTGATGACAGCAAGTTACAAACTGAAGGACTATAAGAGTTCCGGCCCAGATTGCTTAAATGGTGAATTTTTCAAATATGGAACTCAAAAGCTATATATGATAATTGCCTGGATTCTAAACGAAATGTATAGTAAAGGAGCCACTTTGCTAGTTAGAGAAGGACTATTGATACCAGTACAGAAGCCAAACAAAAATTCGGGGAAAGTTGAGAACCTAAGACCAGTGGTCTTAACCAACACATTACGGAAGATACTAGCCAATATTACGCTTCAAAGAATGGAGGGACGCCTAGACTCGTACCTGTCGGCTTATCAAAGTGGCTTCCGCAAAGGGAGATCAACGTCAGATGTTATATGGAGCCACAAATAGAGAAGTGCCACTGTTCAAAAATTTAAAATAACGACAACCATTCTGGGGATTGATATGTCAAAGGCCTTTGATTCCGTCAACAGGAACAAACTGCTGCAAATTCTGGAGCACTTCTTGAAGGGCTCAACGATTAGGATGGTCAGGACACTCTTGACGGACACGAGATAGATGGTCAGTACTGGGGAAGCTTTATCGAGGACATTTGAAACGACAATTGGTACCCCTCAAGGAGATCCATTATCCCCGATTTTGTTCATTATTTATCTGGAGGCAGCTCTACGAGACTTGAAGCCTCATATCAGAGAAGGAACGAGCATAATAGCATATGCGGACGACGTGGACTTTATTTCGAATAACAAAGAAGAGTTAATTGCACTTTTGGAGAAAATGCCTGATAAAATGGCTGAGTGGTCATTAAAAGTAAACACAAACAAAACCGAAATCACGGAGCTAAAAAGAAGTGAGGAAAGGACCGACGAGCACTGGCGTAGATCAAAAAAACTAGGATCCCTTCTCGGTGACACCGAAGATATAACACGAAGGAAGACACTAACTAATGTCGCTTTCAACAAAATGAAGAAGACCTGGCTTCTGCACAAAGGGCTTGACCCTAAAACTCGAATGAGACTATACAATGCCCTAGTGAGGCCAATCCTATTATATAATGCCGGTACATGGGCATGTACAGGGCAGGAACTCGAAAAGTTGAATTCTTTTCACAGAAATCATCTCCGAGCACTCCTTTCTTCCCGAAGCTTTTTCAAAATGCCGTCCGAAATCTTATACAAGAGAACAGGAACTGAGCCAATATCATGTGATATTACTGATTCAAGATGGAGGCTCTTTGGACACATACTCCGCCACGATATGGGGACCCCTGCCAACATAGCAATGGAGGAGTATTTTGTCTTAGAAGCTTCTCGTTTCCGCGGCCGGCCGAGGACAACACTGCCGGTTATTCTAGATGAAGATCTCAAGAGGATTGGAAAGTGCCTTAAAGATGGGGACGATCTAGATATGCTACGGAACATGGCAACGGATCGAAAAAGATGGGCGACGTTAATTAGATTGTTAACTTTTCGTGTTGCACATGCTTTGTCATGATCTTGGCATCGCGTACGTGCCTATAATAATAATAATTGACGCCTCGAGAGGTGATGAAAAATAGGACCACAGCCAAAAGGACTTAAACAACCTAATAAAATACTATGTGAAAATATCCCATAAAGACCATAAGAAGTCAGATGTACCCCCGAAATATCTCAGTAAACCGAAAAAGGAACTGGAAACGATTCACTTTACTGAAAACTACGTGAGATATGCATTGAAAGCCATTAAAACAACCTATTCTAACGGACCGGATAAGATCCCAATGATCCTCCTAAAGAATCTGGGAGATTATGGAATCGCTGCATTAACGAGGATATTCAACCACTCCATTAACAAAAAAATGTATTCCAGTCTTATGGACCTTGCCCACCTACGTCTAATTTTAAAACCCGGTAAAGTGAAAAAGGACCCAGCTTCATACAGACCGGTCGCGTTATTGTGTTCGGTGTTGAAAATTCTGAAAAGGCTGATTCTTGCAAAAATCAAAAATTTCTTCCCCGATTTGTCATTTCACATGATTTTAAAACGGAGTCGTCTACTTTGACCCACTTATCTGCATTGACTAACTTTATACGATATGGTTTCTCGCACAAGCCGCGACACATGAAGACTGTACTTTGCTTCATAGACGTCCACAATGCTTTCGAATCTGTGTCAAGGCGGATTCTTAATTGAAAAATTCACCAAACAAAGATCCCTACACTTATCTGCATTGACTAACTTAACACGATGTAGTTTCTCGCACAGGCCGGGACACATGAAGACTGTACTTTGCTTCATAGACGTCCACAATGCTTTCGAATCTGTGTCAAGGCGGATTCTTAATTGGAAAATTCACCAAACAAAGATCCCTAGAAAGCTCAAACTCTTGCTAGCTAATTTCCTTATTGTCGGAGGGGACGCATCTGCATTGGCCAGTTAAGGTCTATTTCACGCCTTCTCCCTAGTGGGGTTCCCCAAGGATCCCCTTTGTCTTCAGTTTTAATAAACCTATTCATGACGGACCTACCCACTCGACTCCAAAAATGATATTACTCTAACTTATGCCGACGACATCGTCATTGCGTTTGAATAAATGTATTCACATTTTTTTAGAATGGATAAATCAGTTCGACGTTCATACAAAGATTCTTATTTGCATGGGATGATAAAAAAAACTACCTCAATACCTAATTTTCATCTAAGTTTTGAAATATAATGCTATGGTTCGTAGCAAACTAATTAGACATTGTAATTCCAAGCAAATTTTAAAAAAATCTGTTGATTATTTTATGCATTTGAAAAAACAACACAAGTATTATGTAGTTTTTATTATGTATTGTAGATCTAGGAAATGTTGTTTAGTGATACTTCTGTGAGCTCAACGGAATTATTGAAATGTTCACATCTGATTTAGTCGCAAAAGAATTGAAACCTCATACCAGTGGCGAAAACTTGATAATCACTGCTTGTCGTATCATTAATCGGACTATGATGGTCAAAAATATGAACAAAAAATAATGAAGATACCTTTTTGTGAGATAACACTGTTGTCGGATAATTTTCTACAAAGGAAACTCGTTTTTCTTAACAACTGGATGAATCTACATAAATTTCAAAAATTGCCATATATACGATTTGTCTGTTTTGAAAATTAATAAAAATTTGCCATTAAATTACCAATTTTTTATTTTTTAATGTGTGCCGCAAGTCACATTTACTAGAACCACACATTAATTTCACCCCATAAAACCGAAAGTAATCTTAACGATAAAATTATTCGATTATAGGATATACGGCATCCAGAGGAAATCCACAGTTATCCTTCCCACGTGCCAATTTCATGTAACCATTTATCCCTCAAATTGTACCATATGAATTTTTTATGAGCCAATACTTTCCTCCTTTTGAGACTCCAAAACCGACTACTGAAATTGAATGAGATAAAACTTGGAGTGAACATTTTTTGGGATGGAATATTCCTAAAATGTTTCATTCATATTTACCTCCAAAATAAAATTCAAAGCTAAAAAAAACAAGCACATTAACAACAACAGGACCAACATCCACAAGAGTACGCAAAAGCATTCTTTCATCACTTCTTCTAAGAAATCTATATCCAGTCAATTTAAATTTAATATCTGGTTGACCTCCATATTTGCATTTACCATCCTATATAATTATCCGTCGATTTACTGTGGCAATATATGGATACCGTTGTTCAGAATTAATTCCTCCGTTTTTTTGTATGTATTTATACACATGAAATTCATGTCCACCCTTGCATCCGTAAATAACACAATCAACGATATTTTGTTCGCTCATTGATACTAGTTTATTGTTTTTGATTGCCAAATGCGACTCCAACGTGGCCAACTAAATATATTAATCAATTATTAACTGCGGCAAACGCATAGCATGACCCACATATAGCTCCTTGGGATTTTATATCAGTTACACAGTTTCGATTTACCCAATTAAAAGATGAAGGATATTTCTTTCTATGGATAGTGTAATCTCCAAGTAATTCATCTTCCGCTGTACCATTAGAATTATAATTATTATATAAATTGAATTTGCTGGGTTTGAATATTTCTCTTATTGTCTACAAAAATATTTTATGAGATGACCATGTCAGCAAACTGATTAATTCCTAATTCATATAATACTTTTCTTTGCTCTGCAAGTAAATTGTGGTTGTCAATAAATTTTAAATTTTCAGTAAAAATAGCCTTTCTAACATGGAGTTCTAAACCAGAATATGATTTGTCTAGAGTGAAAATTAATTTAACTGTATTTTTCTAGAAAATTATTCCATTTGATTTCATAATAATCAAAGGATTGATTGATTGATTCGTATTTGAAATGAATTTCAGATGAAATACAAGAATTGAACAATAAAGTGAAAACAACGAAAATTAGGCCGATCATTTTAATTAATTCAATCTATTGTTAAATATTTTGTAAATTTTTTATATTAATTATTTAATTAATATTTAATTCAATAATTAATAATTTAGCGTGGCGTTATGTTGTCCACCAATTCTGTAAGTATTGTTAACGCCCAGAGGGCACCTAATGTTCTTCCAAAGAGAACCATTGAACATTTACCTCCTAGGAAACTGCATCCCCGGCGGCACGCACTCTTATTTTCATATACTCGGAAGGAACCCCTAGCCCACGGGAAGAAACGGGCCACGGTTCTTCAACTAAATGTCAATTGAGTAAGGGGGAAAATATTGGAACTGCGCTTTCTCCTGGCGGAGCTGAAGATCTACCTGGGTTTGATTCAAGAGACGAAACTACTTATATACAGTCCTACTCCGATGTTCCCTGGATACAATTTAATACGAACTGAACGAAAGAGGAAGCGGAGTGGTGGCCTTTGTTCAAAGCCTTCAGAGGATATTTACTTGGAAAATTTACAAAACAAAGATCCCTGGAAAGCTCAAACTCTGACTAGCTAACTTCCTTAGTGGTCGGAAAGGACGCATCTGCATTGGCCAACTTGGAAAATTTACAAAACAAAGATCCCTGGAAAGCTCAAACTCTGACTAGCTAACTTCCTTAGTGGTCGGAAAGGACGCATCTGCATTGGCCAGTCAAGGTCTATATCACGGCTTCTCCCTAATGAGGTTCCCCTAGGATCCCCTTTGTCTCCAGTTTTATTCAACCTATTCATAGCGGACTTCCCTACTCCAGACTCCGAAAATGACATTATTCTAACTTATGCCAACGACATCGTCATTGCGTCACGAGATCAGGACATCCTGATTGCCACTTCGAAATTGCAAGAAAATCTGGACCGCCTTGACAAATGGCTATCTAAGAAACGCCTAACTACTAGCACTGAAAAGTCCGTCACAACCCTATTTACTTCAGACAAGAGACTAGGAAGACAGACGGTCGAACTGAAGGCAAACAATGAAGCTATTGTTTTCAGAAAATACCAAAGGATCCTTGGGATAGCTTTTGACATGCATATGTCATTCTCTCTCCATGTTGAAAAAATATTTACGAAATGCGAAAAGAAAACTAATGTTCTGAATTGCCTCACAGGCTTATGGAAGATCGGAAAGCATTCTGTTTTGAGCACTGTAAATAAACAATTCATTAACCCATGTATCTCTTATGCATGGGGTCCACTCATCTCTTGGACGAATGTTATGAAGATCAAGGCTAGCCAAAGAAGAGCCTCTTAAATCACGGAACGCTGGATCTCTGGGGAACTCTAGCCACCAATGCCTCTTGAAGCCTTGATAAGAATGAACCACGGAACGCGCCATCGTGACTGCGAAGGTTTAGTCACACGACCGATACGTGCTTGTGTGGGGACGAGGGAGGAGCATCGGGCCAAGATGAGGTCCTTGCTAGAACGTGCTGGGATCACGTGATTAGTTAGTTTGTGTAACCGTGGTCTCTGGTGGTGTAATTATTATTAAAATCATAAAGCAAGTGGTTCTATCCATGAACACCTCAAAAATCGAGATTGTCAAGATCAAATGGATGGAGTCTCATAAAAACAAAAGATGTAAAATTTAAGAAGCTCAGCTCTCACTTTGGGTTTCCGAAGACATCACTGGGAGATGAATTCTATCGAAAGCAACTACACCTAAATTAGATTTCCTTTCCAATTAGAGCCGCTTGGACTTGCTCAAGCCAACTGAAGACCAGACGGAACCACATTCTTCCCATGGGAAAGTGGTAACTACCTTGCTTGGGACGCCACCTGTGTCGAAGTGGTAAATACCTTGCTCTCCAACCTTGGAACGACAGCAACTAACCCAGGCTCTGTTTCGGAGAAGGCTGAGAACTTAAAGTTAAAGAAATACGCATGTCTTGGTGGACAGTTCATTTTCGAACCAGTCGCAGTGAAAATGTCAAAAATCATAGTAGCAGGTCATTGATCCTGCGAAGTATATTAAAATAAAAATTTTCATTATGCGAAAAATATTCTTTGAGTTCCAAAACACTTTTTATCGCTTCTCTGTGTAATACATTTTTCTTTCTTTTCCAATCTTAACTATTTGTTATGTCTAAATTGTTTAGACCGAAATATCACCATTTTCATTGCTTTCGATAAAATTATCTCATCATTGAGGCAAACTCCAATTAATTCCATGTAATCCATCCAAGTAATGATTTTAGCATCAACTGATGAATATCTGAGTTTCGAAAAACGAGAACTTGTCCCATAAATTGGATTAATTTCAATAATCTTCTCTTTATTCAATTTAAGATCGTTTATTGCACGTCTCGAAATTGATTTTTTGAAACGCGTTGAAAAAATTTATGATACACGATCATAAGATAATCTAGAACACCTCCTCTTTTAATTTTAATAACCCCGGGAACACCGAGAAAGAAAGACAAAAAAGTCAAACAGTTAGGTGCTCCCAGTCCCCGCAATCAATTGTGCCATTCGACGTCTGTGATCTTTCATCGTCCCCAGAACACTTCCTCATGTTACGAAAAGGACACGCATAAATATTTGAAAAATTATTTTTTTTAAATAATAAATTTTAATTTTTTAATAATAAATAATAATAAAACATGGCAAGTAAAAGAATTAGGCGAGCAAGAGAGGGTAAACTGTATAAAGCCATCAAGGCTATTGAGTTTGCAAAGCATCCGTTTAAACGTGAAAAACCTATTGAATGCTATGAAAAATTAAAGGAAAATTATATCAACGGAATTACTCTTATTTAGTATACGTCAACATAACAGAATTCTCATAAATGCTCACGAGGTTCCATGAAGAACAACACCCAAGAACATATCCTCGACATATCTGTAGAACATGAAGTAGGATTTTATCTCTTCACTTCAGCTTTGGTGCTGATATTATTCTTCAACGTGAACCTTACAATCTTCAACGTTAAACAATTTCCTTTGAATTAACCCCAATCACATAACGTTGATATAAAAAATCAAAATTTCGACCTCTTTTAACCCGTGGTCTCTAACCCCCCTTTATATAAGGATCATACAATTTTCTGAGTCCACGTTTGAATAAGAACGTTTCTGTGTCGACACATATTTTTCGGTTACAAAGGAGTACCTGTAGCGACTTTTTCTTATTAGTTTAACATCTTCCAGCAATGCACCTCCATGATCAACC
>RDEW01000001.1:2339407-2415633 GCA_011109175.1 Dicyema japonicum | reverse complement strand
CCTTTATATAAGGATCATACAATTTTCTGAGTCCACGTTTGAATAAGAACGTTTCTGTGTCGACACATATTTTTCGGTTACAAAGGAGTACCTGTAGCGACTTTTTCTTATTAGTTTAACATCTTCCAGCAATGAACCTCCATGATCAACCCTAACAACCAGATAGCGGAGTAAACGCATTCTCGGCACTCCAAGTGATAATGGCTGACCATAATGCCGTTTGATACGACTAATTCTCAAAGAGTTGACTTTTCCGTGGAGAGCATTATTCCTCTCCGATCGCAGCAGTCTTGAGCATAGCTAATGTATTCCTTGAGCTTCCTCTCTGATAGGGTTGATTTGCCAGACATGTCCATTATTATATCCGCGTATTTAAGTAGGTTGAATCCGGATCCGATGGGATCGGGAAATCTAACAGGAAGATGTTCAACAATATCTGGCTTTTTTCTGAGCCCATGCCACGTCTACCTTCCCTAAAAATTGACTGCGAAGAAGCAGATCACACAAATTGAGTATGCACTTTACACAAAGCCATATAAGCTATAGCTCCTCCCTGACAGGACTCACGTTATTTTAAGCAAAGAACAGTCATGATAACTAATCAATGAGGGAGAACCAAAGAATGCTTTTCATTTCTTTTTTTTGGGTTTTAAGTTTTTTGTAGACGATCCAGTTCGGCAATGAAATGTTCACTGATGACGGCGTCACTCGTCAAGTCAAAGCATCGTAAATGCGTGGAACCTTCAGCCGGAATGTACAGTAGCGAGATTATTATTATAACACCGAGAACACAGGGAAAAGGAAAAAGTTATCGTCTAATTAAGTGATCCCGGTGTCAGTGCGTCCTTTTTTGTTTCGACTGTCTGCAATTTTTTATGATCGTCCAAAAGGGGGAAGGTTTGATCTCAAATTTGCGAGAATACTTCTGGTAGGCAAGAAACTCATCTTGAAGNNNNAAGTCAAAGCATCGTAAATGCGTGGAACCTTCAGCCGGAATGTACAGTAGCGAGATTATTATTATAACACCGAGAACACAGGAAAGAATAAAAAGTTATCGTCTAATTAAGTGATCCCGGTGTCAGTGCGTCCTTCTTTGTTTCGACTGTCTGCAATTTTTTATGATCGTCTAAAAGGGGGAAGGTTTGATCTCAAATTTGCGAGCATACTTCTGGTAGGCAAGAAACTCATCTTGAAGTGGGTTACCAGAAGATCGCACCATTTTCAAGAATTTTTGTTGTTCGTCACCGAGATGTTCCATAACTTTTTTGAGATCTAATGTGTTCCTCATTTCTGACGTAGGCATCATTCTGTTACATTTCAGAAGGATCCGGAAGCATTGGTTTTGTATGACCTCTAATTTATTCTGCGTGGATATTTACATCCACGCCGTACATGGATGTTCCATTGTCGTAGAATATACTGTTTGTATAATAATTCGAGATAAGAAAGTGAAGATATTGGAGATCTAGCAGAGGTCTTGAGGATCCCCATCTTTTTTTGAACTCTTGGAATTATTGTGTCCACATAATGTGTGAACGTCATCAACGAGTCATATGTAACTCCAAGATTGATGGGTTCTTATTAACTGGGATGAGCTCTCCATTCCAAGTTAATTTAGGATCGAAGATGCATGTTTCCTGTAGGAGGAGATAATCGCAGTGCTCGACTTCCCAGGGGATATTTTCATGTGGTTTTTGAGTAACCATGCGTTCATAATGTCGATGGTCTTCTGAACCCTTCGTGCAGCTTCTTATGGTCTTGGTGTCTTGTTGCTACAATAAGACAGAAGGATGGTATTTTGGATGTTTGGATTTGGAAGGTCTCTTGTAAATAAGTTGAACAAGGTTGGAGATAAAGGGGATCCTTGAGGGACCAGTTGGGGAGGCATCGTTGTCTTGATTTTCTATTATTCATGACAACTTGGCCTCTTCTACCATTAATGAAATTGGCCATCCACATCTGGTATTTCGGATGGATATCGGTGTCAAAAATTTTAGCCAGATTCGAACTCGGAACGACACTCGTTGTATCTGCATTGTCTAAGAATATAGAAGCACTTGTAGCTTAGCTAATATCATAACGTAATCATAAATATAAATTGTATATTTGTAAAATTAATTGAATGTCTTTTAATCAGGGGGATACTAAGGAGTTGTAGCATAATCTCAACCATTAGGGAGCCAACTAACGACATTGAGGATTTTAAAGAAAATGACAACATTGATGATTTTTTGCCTGTTTTATCTCCTCCCAACTGTGTTAAAGGCTATTTTGTCTTTCTAATGAAATAGATGCTTCAAATTTGGAGATTGAGAATAGAAACGATGTGCCATTTCGTCGACCATCCATTTTATCCCTTCCAGGTACTGATTTCACTTATAAACTGTAATTTATCCAGATTTAGAGGACGATGATGAGCTGTTATCGACTGTATCCCACTACTATTTCGATCCAGGTAATTTGCACAGTCAAATTCATAGTGTCTGTGACAATCGACACTCGAGAACATCTTGGTTGTACCACAGGTTATAATCGAGCATATAGTAGACGTGAATATTGTTGATTTTGAAAATACCCCCCTACACAATCCAACACTGGAAACAGTCCCCATGGATGTTGAACCTGAAATTCCCATTGAAAGTGATACAATGTTGAATGAAGTGGAGGAAGATAGTTACGAAGCAAGTGCTATTTGTAATTTAATTTAGATAAAAAACGTGCTGCCCGTATGAGAACTAAAAATCTTTCTATTTTGTTTAAAGAATTGAAGGAGTCCGTTCCTTCAATAAGCAAATATTTTAAGACATCCAAAAAGATGATTCTCGATGAAGGCATCAAATACATAAAGTTTCTTAGTGCTGACGTAGAAAATGAGAAAAAGAGTGTAGAATATTTAGCTCACCTCCTTAAAGAAAAAATTCAAAGAATCTTTGAGTTATCTATAGAAGGAGATTTAAATCTTTAAAAAATATTTTAAATCAAAGACTTTTTTGCTCAAAATTGTTTCATACAGGGATCATGTAGAGGGATATAGATTTACGAATGTGTAAGGTTTTTTTTGGCGAGGATGGGAATAAGTTCAATGTGATTGTTACCATCAATCAGAGCGTGCGTCCTAGCAGAAGTATCACAGAAAGGAATAGACTTGTGTATAAAGGTGATTACACCGCCTCCCATGTTTGAATTAGGTAAGTCACGGCAGACAATAAAATATCTTTGAAGTAAGGAAGAGTTGATTTTCTGGATAATTTCGTTTCTTGGTGGACGGCATTATCATTTTGTGGTTGGTGAGAAAAACAATAAGTTTAGTGGATTTGTGTGCAAGGCCATTTAAAATGCGGAATTTACTAATCCTTTGGGGCTCTGTTAGATGTCTTCAGCGAGGATTATGAGTAGCCAATCCGATACTTGGGAGTGAAAGCTATGCGTCTGCTCAATAGCCGCCATCATCAAGTCCGATTTCCCAGAAGTCGTTGAAAGGGGAGTAATTGTAATTTTTTTAGTTTCCATATTGAGACTAGAATCCAATTTTTTCACGTAACAGTGAATCACATCGAAGGGGGGATACGTTCAATTACCAGAGCTTGACTATAATTAAGTACATCTGCTTTGTTTAATAATGTTTTATCAGTTATCAATTACCCCAACCATACTAACATGTAAGAGTGGGACCAGGAACTGATTTCAAATGATCAGCCCCCCATTAAATGAAGATTGGAGACAAATAAGACGAATTATCAAGACAAAATTATATTCTTGTCTTATGGATCCTCCAATACACTACTAATTCTATCGACATTTGTGACCTCACAAACTCTTTACTACAACAAAAAACCCTATTACAGTCATATACATTCCCTAAACTTGGGGTCACTCACAAAACTAAGTATTTCAGCAACTGATATATCTAAAAAAGTAATAATACGACCCACGTGTTGACAGACTAGTTTTGATATCACGGACAGACTCGATCCTCCAAGTAAATTCCCTCTGCGAAAAATAGTCGATTCCCTTTTTATAGTCGCTGCTTAGTTTTCTCAATTTGATCTCACAATTTGCCCAACGACATTGAAACTCTTTATCTCACTCCATAACAATTTGTTTTCTTTAAACATTTCCCTGTCCATGATGAGTTGACTCGTAAGTGAGGACACGTAGTCACATGGACGTTCAAATATTATAAATGTGTTATACCCTTAACTCGTCATACACCTTTCAGAATCGTCAAAAGGGAACAACAATATATTATACAAGATAGCCCGGATGTTTGGTGACAAGCGTATTCCTTGCGTGATCATCATAATTTCTAGCTCAATGAGCCTACAGTTACTCCAGAAAACTCCTATCTCTTTCGTAAATAAATCGTTATCGTTGTCACGTGTCAAGGGTCGATATTAGATTTGATCCAGAAATCTGATCTATGACTCATTAAAGACAAATCACATTACAAAATAGTGAAACCAGGTTGTAAAAAACAAATCACATTACAGAATGGTTGGGATGTAATAACAATTCTCCATTGATTCTATCCCTACTGACTACTTGGTCAACGATTTTTTTTCTGTTCCTTACCTTCTCTTCTCCCAGAGTGGAGTCATGTGTTCCGTCTGTCTCTGGTGACACCCAGTCCCAGGGATACATAAAAATGAATTATTTTCTCCCCTCTATTGCATTGAATAGAACAACACCCGGTTTCCTGACGTTCGTATCTTGCTTTTGTTATCATGGTTCCAAAAGATCTTAAAAAAGGGAGTTCCTTACATTTCAGAAACAACCCTCTTAAAGTTATGCAGTCGCAACATCCATTTGTATGAATTAGCTGCCATCCATTGCTTATCTCTCATAAACTCAGAATACACTGTTATTAGGGCATAATTTTAGTAGAATGGTTGATACCCACACATTAGTGAACCTTGAATGAAAGCAATTCCACTACAAATCTTAAGTTTATCTGAATTCGCCCACGTGGTTCCGGTTACCAATTCGAAGAGATTTTCTGTAGATCCATAAGCCAGCAATATTAGCATTTTCTATAATAGTGAAGTAGGTTTTCGTATCTCCTCACAATGAGAGTTGGAGACGACGTTTCCATTTTACATAGAACAGTATAACTACCAGGAAACAGAAGAGCTTCCCACTGATGACTATCCACCTATTATTATTATTATTACTACCTTTAGGATCACTTCTAACTAACTAAGTGACCCCAGACCGACATGGGGGAGGTCATCCCGAAGATAACGAGAATCTTGGATAACTTTCAAGAAAGCCTAGGATCATCATCAATAATAAAGAAAATTCTTAAAAAAGATGGAAATGGCGCCACGTAGTGCTATGTGGCTAATTGGTTAAAAATTATCTTCCCTCTGATGACGTCATTGGATCCACCTTACTAAGAAGACGCCTGGCCGGCATTCAAAAGGATCCAACCATTAAATTTGAAGAAAAACTCAGCTAATTCTTAAAAAAGATGGAAATGGCGCCACGTAGTGCTATGTGGCTAATTGGTTAAAAATTATCTTCCCTCTGATGACGTCATTGGATCCACCTTACTAAGGAGACGCCTGGCCGGCATTCAAAAAGATCCAACCATTAAATTTGAAGAAAAACTCAGCTACATCAAGGAGGCCCAAAAGATCTGGCTTAGAAAATAAATAATCTGCATCAATGGTCTCTCAACTTTCCAAAATCTCAAATTGGCATCAAAGCGGAGTCAGACTACTTCGGAGGTGATTTCGCCACTAAGAAGCGATATTTGGGCTTCAGCAGGGATCAGAATGATATGTCCGCCTGTTAAAGGTTCCACGCATCTACGATACTTCTGGGTTGAAGAGTGACGCCGTCGGGTGTTTTATTTCTCCGGACACACACAAGCAAAAAAGAAAAGGATAAGAAGTCAAGGATATATTCGATTACATAGCATGTTCTTACTTCTTAAATAAAGTGTTCTGTCTGAGCTGATGTTTAAGTAACGGAAACATTTTTTAAAAGTCTAAAAATCCTCAACTAATTAACTTTTCTTCCTACGTGGCGTCGGATTTTTGATAATAAAAAAATAATTTACAGCCGAGGTGATGAATGGTTGATTGCGAGAGCTTCCATAAAAATCCTTAGAGGGGATGCTCAATATCAAAGACCTGACTATACGTTTTAATTACTATCATTATAGGACGTGTAATGAAAATGGAGGAGGGTGGACATGCTTCTCAACCTCTCTTCTGAACCTCTTAATAGACTAATGAAGAATGGATTTGGATAGCGCTGGTTCTCCTTTGGGTTCCTNTGCGAGAGCTTCCATAAAAATCCTTAGAGGGGATGCTCAATATCAAAGACCTGAATATACGTTTTAATTACTATCATTATAGGACGTGTAATGAAAATGGAGGAGGGTGGACATGCTTCTCAACCTCTCTTGTGAACCTCTTAATAGACTAATGAAGAATGGATTTGGATAGCGCTGGTTCTCCTTTGGGTTTCTTCCTTGGATTAATTAGTTGTGCAGGGCTCACCGAAAATTGGGCAAAAACACGGAATTTAAGAATTTTACTTGATTTTCTTTTTACTTTGTGTTTTAGAGATAAATAAAAATTTATTCTTTTTCATTCTGATAATTGGCGTCGTGTGAACGCCTGCCTCAGTTAATTCTCAGTGGCAAGATGGCACGAGATCATTCGATCACCCACATAAAAGGATTTTCCAGAACTGTATGGAACGGAAGTCTTCTGGGAGGACTGGTGATATTGGAAGGCTTTGCCTCTTGATCGTGTGAACTGTATACATATATTAGTTCTAACTATCAACTTCCTCAATGTACCCAGTGAATTAAAACATATTTATTCGAAACAAGACAAAACCATGTGGTTATAGACGGTATTAGTGATTATAGCCTGCTTTTTGGTGATTGCATATCAATGATGTCACCATCAGTAGTCTCTGACAAATCCATCATATCTAAAAACGAGTTATAATCCATGACTCTATCAATGTTATACAGTTTACTGATTATCTCTGGATTATTCCTTTCTCTTGTTCTGTTTTTGAAAATCTCCTGCAAGGATCTTTTTCGCGCCAAATTTCGATCATTCAAAGTCATGCTTGCATCGGTTATGTGATAAATTGATAATAAAAATAAAATCATCAATTTTTTTAATTTCTTGAAATTTATATTAAAATCAAGGGAATTTTCGAAAAAATGCATGCACAAATAAAATTTTGATTTTTATTATTTTAAGAGATAAACATGCAGAAATATCAATTTACGGTGTTTTCAACAAGAATTTACTTTTATGTTAAGAACTACCAGGTGTGTTCCCACGTGTGAACAATTTTCTTTAGAATAATTTATTTTTTTGTGAATAATATTTCCAGTTCTATTTAATTTCTTGTGGTCATGAACACCACGTGTGAACAATTTTCTTTAGAATAATTTATTTTTTTGTGAATAATATTTCCAGTTCTATTTAATTTCTTGTGGTCATGAACAAACTTGTTTTAGTGGAGCCCTTCTGGCCTACCTACGGGTGACTCAAAATGATGACGTAGGTTCAGTGGTCCAAGGGCTGTTTGGTAGCAGGAAATTGTCCTTTAAGCTGACTCGTGGGATGAGTCATCTAACTTAACCTTTATGTTCAAGTGAGTCATCTTAGTGCTTTCTTAGCCAATTACTTTATAACTAATTTTTAAAACTCAGAGACCAGAGAACTAACACGTGGCCTCAGAGTAGTAATATAGCAATATTGAGTTTCTATTTTAGGTAGTTGTTAACTTATTTTCTGTTCGCGCTAATAAAATTGCATTCTTGTTCGTCCAATCCATAGTCATGATTTTCATATAAAAACTTACAGCCGTTCGAGTTCCCCCCAATTGGGACGTAATCATGATGCTGACGTTGAGAAATGTGATTCCCCCATCGAATTGATCCCAAAATTCAAATCAAAATTTCATTTAAAAATCAATCGCAGACGAGCATACACACGAAACAACATTTTATAATCTTCCTTCTCTTAGAGGAATTTACTCATCCTATTTCTACTCCCCCCAATCGTCTCGAGTGGATGTCGGAATTTTCAGTATTACTATTCTAGGCAATTTTCAGCAAACCATTACTTATTAGAGAATCTACCTTGATGTGGGTTCAATCCTATTATGCCAAAATTGGGGGAACTTGCTAAGTACCATATACCTTAGGAGGACAAGTTAATTCTCGAAGGTTATATTAATCCATTCTAATATTCTTTCTGTCTCAGGCTACTACTCCGAGTCCCTCTACTGGGATCTCTTCATAGTGTTAAGGCTTCGAGAGGGGTTCAAATAAAAGACTATTGTTATTCTAAGTTTTTTAGTTCCCTAAGCTTCATGAGATTTTATTCAGTCCATTAAAAGAATGCGGATGCGGGGGTAAATTCTTAATGACGTGATAGAGACATTTTGCAGTGAGTTAAGTCAGTAACTGAACCTTTCTGCTAACGACGATATCCTGGTCATTGAGATCTTTTTAAATTTTTTAAAATTACAATGAAAAAAATAAAACTTTGATTCTTTAACCAAAATGAAAAATTCCAAGACCACTAACACCAAACTAACTACTCACGTGTTCCCGTTGAACCCACACAAGGAAGTATCGCCCATATGTCCTGATGATCTTAATCCCACTAGCACGCTCCTCTATTGATGTGGATTAGGAATTCCAGAGGCATTGGAGAGATGACGTTTCCATAAGTCCATCTCTTAGTAATTTTAAAAGCCTTTTTTTGGCTAGCTTAGGCATTCATGGAATTTTTTCAAGAAGTGAATTTTAATTTAATTTAATGAACCGAAACCACCGTCAAATCCAAAATAAACAAAATTTCAGGTGAGCCTCCCTCAACAGTCTCCGCATTTTTTCTCATTGTTCCAACTGCGTCTCTGTGCATTCCCATAACATGACGAGTCTCCACAGGAAAAGTACCCGGATGTGTAGGATGAGCCTTCCAAGGGGCACTCCTCTGGATGGTCGTTGACAAATAGTTCTTTTGAGATACACTTTTGACTTGTATCTGACGCCACCAGACAAGGCGAACCACATGACTCACGCTAATTAAGTGAATTAGGAACAGACGAACAAAACAGAAACTTCAATCTATTAGCCACGAATCACCACATTGCGCCACGCTTCTTTTTTTAATTAATCAATGAATCCCAGGAAGCAGACGCATAGGAGATTTATAGTTCGATGTAGTGTTTGTAGACAGAATTCAGGACTGGATAGTTCACGACCCTAGGCCAAAGTTTCTCAACGGGGTCCCATGAAAATTCAGAAAATCCCCATGTTTTTTTAATTTAAAAAATCAATAAAATTATTTGTATAAAAAAATGATTATTAATCTTTGCATAATAAATCTACGATTAAATGCGAGGATATCCAGGATGCGAGGATACGCCCCTGTCAACTCTGTGTCCAGTGCGGTCATTTGTGGCCACGATGGAGGAACACCGGCCGAGATGATGATTTTGACGGAACTCATCAGGATCTAGTGTGTTCTTTATGTTTATTCTAAAAAACGTTTTAACAAAATTTTATGTTAAATTAGGATTTACAAGATATCCATCCACATCTGAACAGTTTTCTAATAAGCACAAATATGTGACCCCTTAAACTCGTCACTGCCAAAATTTTCAAATAAGTTTGCTAACCACTTCCAGCTAGCACGTCCACCATGATTGATCAACCTGCAAAATAATTCTAAAGCTTGGAGTTAAGTCAACCGTTTGAATATGGTCCCTTCACAGCAACCACAACTGCTGGATATTCATTGTCTCAACTGTAGGGAAATAACTAGGGGGTTGATGAGGTACTTCGGACAACGACTGCTGGACTCGTTCTCCAATAGATTCTGGTCTTTGGACCCCAATGTGGATTAACAGTCAGTATTCCTGTTAAAGTCTGCGAAAATCTTGTCCTTCATCTTTGTCTCGTTGAGGATTTCAATGTAGATATGTTCTTAACCTTTTCTGGTGGGACCCCATCACCTACTTAGAAGAAGTCCAAAAATTTTTCTTATAAAATGTGATAAAAATGCTATTCTGGGAGTTCGAAGAGAATCGGGCTCTGAGTAACAAACCTTTTTAGGTTATCCCAGTTGAGAACTTATGCGGTCTTAATGTCACGCCTTTCAGAAATGAGGAAGGGAAGCCCAGATGACATGATGGCTCTTTCACAACTTTGGGCTTATGATCAGGCAGCGTGCTTCAGGAAACCCTCTTGGAGTTGAAAGTAACCCCAAAGTAGCTCATCAGGGAACCCTTTTGGAGTTGAAAATAACCCCAAAGTAGCTCACTGTCGCTAATATTATTTAAGTATTCGAGTTAGAATCTCGTCCGGTTCAAAATTGAAAAAACTTGAGAAACTGGCATAACCTGCATCGATTGGCATTACAATCTTAGACAGCAGATAAACCTGATATATTCCCAGCTAAGGAAAACATCATTTTTGGAGTTTCAAGAACCTCTCCATTAGAGTAAGAGATAGCAAATGTCCTTTTTCATGCCATCCAGGCACTGGGCGCAAGCTGAGAAGGTAGATTACATAATTTTAAAAAATAGAAGAAGAGAAATCATTATTCAAATAGCCAGTGGGTAGAATCTTATACACAGAGTATTGTTAGCAATGACATCCAAAGCACTAAACTGACAAGTGTTTAATATTTTAATGGAAAAAATTAATATTATTATTTATTAATTAATTAATTTTTTATATTTAATAATTTAAATTTTTAATAAATACAAACCGAAAAATTGTTTGTTGTTGTATGGTTAAAGTTGTTTTGTACAAGTTTATTTTAAAACTTTTGAACGATAATCATCCATGTGTGGAATGGATTGGTCACAAAATATTCAGAATTAATGATATGAACGAGCTCGCAAGGCTCTGGGGAATAGTAAAACATAATCCAAAAATGACAGTTAACTCAGTAAACAGAAATATAAGAAATTATTACGAAAATCCGTCAATACTGAAAAGAATAAGCAAAGATGCTTATCAATTATTGGCGGCTGACCTGTCATTACCAATTGCCCCACAAGTAAGAGAGTTTGATGAAATTATGCTTGAAGAAGCTGTATTTGCATGTGATCAACTCTTAATGCAGGAGGGTGGTTGTCCCTATGCATTTGATAATAATTTGGCCCATGACTACCACTCATTATATACTAATGGGTGGTGTTATGGGCTTGCAAATTATTACTATTATCCTTATAATTATTATTTTTATGCTTTTTATAATAAAATTATGTATTCTTTGTGTTTTGTGTTTAGTTTTACTAAGGCTATGACTTTGAATTAATAATTTTCACTTTTAAAAATTATTAATTTTACGCGTTGCCGTGGTGATACGTATTTTGTGGTTTTGTCTGATGAAACCACCGTGCTTACTGACTGTGTTATGATGGATTCTTTTTCAAGTGAAGAAACAATTTTTCTTGAATGTTACAAGCTGACTCTAAAGACTGCCAAATCCATCATGTCCAGTCATTGTGGAAACCCTTCAGACATGTAGTGGAAAAGTGAATTCCATTTTGTATGTCTGTTACGGATTAGGCGTCTCTTTGGACATGTGGACCGCATATCCCCTTTACAACTCATTAAAACCCCTTTAAATAGTCAGTTGCCAAGGCGATATTGTCAGTCACTACGAAAACTGAAACCAGTATTTCCGTCAATTACATAACCACCAGCTTGTAACACTTGTGAATGGGATTAGTTTAGATTTATGAGCTCCCGATAACTTCAGTGACTAATGGTCATGTTCGTTAGTGAATCAAGTCTCCCCCTTGTCCATTTAGTAAATCCTTCAGACTCACTGTCTAATATTGATAACTCCCATCAAACGGGATGTTATCAACTACCAATGTGATAGTCAAAAGACACGAAATCCACGTGAAGAGCTAAATGCTGTAAAAGTGGAAAATTTCTTTTAGAATTCAAACATTGATGTAACTGTTTTGTTGAGAAGGGGAGAACCAAAATGAGACAATGGACCCCAAAGTTTTGGTCTCGTGATATTAAGTAACTCAATCTATTCTGGACGTCTTTTTTTAATAAAACTGATTCAGTCCTTTGTAGATAAGAATCCGTAAGCTTTAAGCTCGGAGACTCCCTCTGGTTTCTGGTAATCTACATCACAAGGGATCCTATACTTTCACGTGGAGCCCTGGTGGTCCATGACAAGCAAAAAGATTTCTAAGTATATCTCCACCATAGGCGTGTGAGTCTAACTCTGACAACCATCAGAAGAAGACCATCAGAAGAAGTGAATCTAAAGCGCTGATCTGCGTAGGTCTGGTCCCAGTATTTGTCGTCTCCAAGGGCTCGTATGAAACAGGGGTAACACAATTAAAGTTAATTTTAATTAAAATTTCAATGTAATCAGAAAANACAAGGGATCCTATACTTTCACGTGGAGCCCTGGTGGTCCATGACAAGCAAAAAGATTTCTAAGTATATCTCCACCTTAGGCGTGTGAGTCTAACTTTGACAACCATCAGAAGAAGGGAATATAAAGCGCTGATCTGCGTAGGTCTAGTCCCAGTATTTGTCGTCTCCAAGGGCTCGTATGAAACAGGGGTAACACAATTAAAGTTAATTTTAATTAAAATTTCAATGTAATCAGAAAATTGATTTTACCGCTAAATTTAATCGATTTTGTATCATTTAAATCCTTAATAACGCATTGAAGGGCAATTGGGTATTTAATATGGCTGAGGTGCGGATTAGTCAGTTCTCACGGTTTCTGAGTGTTCAATTATGGCAGTAAGGTATCAGACGCCTTGGTGGACTTTCTCGGACTTACGAGAGATGAAGGCTCCGAGTCGAGTTGGAATAAAAGAAGGTCATATTTTATGAACAGAACCTTCATGAAATCCAAAAAGCAACCTGACGTGGTTGATGCTGTCCATAATACTACATCACCGTCCAGGCTACGGAAACCATCGGTCGCAGAGTTAACAGCTGGCAAAATATCACGTGTTATGAGTTCGCATGAGGCAAGGAATCGACGTGGAAGCAGGACTGGGTATTTATTCAGTTTACCCTTAAAGCGCTATACCGGGAGACTGGGGAGAAGCCGAACCCACAAGAAGACCATATCCTAAGTGGGATACGATGATTTGGACATTAATTGAGAGAAAATTTAAAGCGGGATTTTTTGAGAAAAACCTTGCCAAATTAGACGAACGAGATAATTACAGGTAGACGGATAATTTGGTAGTGAAGACCCTATTTCACATACTGGCTTATGTTCGTTCAAACGGTGGTCATGATTGTGGCGATTTCGTTGTATGGATTTGCCCCCATCGGATATCAAATCACGGAAAAACGTGAATATGTTAATTTAACGACTAATTCAAGGTTATGAAGGCAGATTTGGGAATTGTCCCTGACGTAAGGTATATCCCCGAGAA
This sequence comes from Dicyema japonicum, assembly GCA_011109175.1. Lineage (NCBI taxonomy): Eukaryota > Metazoa > Dicyemida > Rhombozoa > Dicyemidae > Dicyema > Dicyema japonicum. The sequence continues at coordinate 2,402,196 of RDEW01000001.1, read as the reverse complement.
CATATGGCTCGGACCCGAGCAGGTTTGTCCTCAAGTAAGTGCAGGCCCATCTGATCCACATGGGAGCTAAATATTCTCCGTGTATGAGATCTGATAGAAACATAGAACTAGCCATGGAAAGTGACCGAGCTATTGAGAGGGAAACTGCTTGTTGTATAAGAAATGACGGTAGTGGTTGTTATCAAACCCTGGAAACCCAATGCTCTGTACTAGTTCCTCAAATAGTTAGTTGACTAACGCTCTGTGGAACAAACTCAACACAAGCGGGTCAGTATGTGGACAGGACCCTCTGTATGAGTTACTTGTAAAACTAGATGGTGTTTGGACCCCATGTCTACTGGAATAGCCACGTGGCCAGCTGATATAACGAAATGGCCGGTATTATGGGGTCACATTCTAGATTTGTCTGAGATCCGCTCACTTTAATATGAGTGAAGGACTCTTGAATGATGGACTCGACCACATGCGTTGTGAAATAACCGGGAGACCTTGTTGTGTCCGCACACAGGGGGAATGTCTCATAACAACATCAGAACATTGCGATTTCCTGCATGGATTCTTCCACCCAGATCTCACATTGTGCTCTCAGGTGGTGGTAGAAGTGATCACAGGTTAACTGCATGCAGAGTATCTGTGGAATGCTTCCATTTGTTGTAAAGGATAGACCAGATCAGCTCTACCGGACCTTTTCGACTTTATTTCTTCACGCTGGGTTCATTTTACTTTAATTTCAGTATCTTTCACTTGCTGATATCCCTACTGGCGGAATACCTTCTTATGGCAGACGTCGAGAAGCTGATCGGGTCACTGAGGGTGGCATTCATCTTTTTTTCCAGTGGAATAGCCGGTACCCTGACTTCTGCAATTTTAATGCCATACGTCGTTGATGTATTTTGCATATTTGACAATAGAGTGGACCTAGTGGAGCCTTGATGGGGGTTCTGGCGGTCCCCTTTGTGGAATTAGCCCACCAATGGAAGTCAATTTATAAGCCCGGGATTGTTCTCTTCAAACTCAGTTCAATAGTTCTCCTTCACTTTGTATTCGGATTTCTTCCTTACATTGACAATGCTGCCCGGATTGGGGGGTTCGTTACGGGAATTTGTGTTTCCTTTGTGGTAGTCCCACATATGACTGTGGGTCAGTGGTCCCCCAAAGTTAAAAGGATTAACCTGGCAGTCTTCTTGTTGTGCACTCTGCTAATCATTGGAGGCCTTTTGGCCATGTTCTGCACGAATACTCTTACCGAGTGCAGGGGATGCGAGTATTTTAACTGTGTCCCCCTGGTTGATGGATTTTGTCGGAATATACGGATTGAGGTTAGGAGACTAAGGCCTGCATTATGATTATTATTGATTTTGTATGATTTATATGGTATTTTTTTAATTAGTCAAATTATCCCGCCATAGGCAGCCTCTCAGGATGGCAAGGTGATCAATGGAGAAGCTACTGGTTTTCACATGGCATTCTAGTGTATCCAGCATGTAGAGGAAACGAGAGGGTTTCTTGCTTTCCTTCAGTTGTCTTAACCACGATGTTTTGAAGAAATTTACGCATAAGTTAGCGTACTGCAAGCTCCATGTATTTTCAATGTTCTTGCGTTGATTTTCTGTTGGCATGCCGTGGGAGACAATTATACTCTGCCCTAAGAACAAGTACCGCCTGTCTAAAACCTCTCCAACTGCAACGAGAATCAAAAATTTCGCCTATAAAGATGCTTGGTCTCTTCTACAAATGTAAAACATCGAACTATCTGACCCCCTGCTCTTGTCTACCATAAATAAAAAGAGGATCATACCAAGTCTCGGTGACAAAGTTCGCATTTCAGAATCATTAGGGAGACTGCAAGACTATTAACATAAGTCTTTGTTCTGCCTCTCACACCTTCTAGACGACCACAGACAGATCACCTCTTCTTTTGTCGTGATCTTACTTCAATTTCAAGGCCAAGCTAGATGCATCTGATGTCTGAGACCGTCCGTTAGATACCATCTTGTTATTTATCGATTACAAATCTAAGTACATTCGACCCTAACAGATTCGCCACGTTTTTTTAATTTCAAAGAAAAAAATCCTATTCTCGTTATTAATTGGCCAATTTTTACTTTAATTTTAATACAAATTGGAAAAAAAAATTTTATTAACACGTGGTTTTCAAATCTTCTCGTAGATGTTAATAAGATTAGTGAACAAGAATAGAAAAAATACGGCCTGTAGGCAAAAAAGATAATGTAGTTAGATTAACTGCAATAGAGAGGGAACTCTAGCTAATGTTAGAATGAATATGAAGTTTCTCTAATTTCTTTAATAAGAAAGTAAAAAGCAAGTATTATCGAAGCAAAGAAAAAAAGTTAGTAATTAAATTTTATTTTAATAAAACAGAAATACGATTTAGGTTCATTAAGGCACTTAAAAAAATTATTTGTTCATTGTTTTTTAATTTTTGATTTTATTTTTTCAAATTGACCACAAAATTCAAGGAACTAAAAATGGCCAATTTGTGAGGGTCGACTGTACTAACAAGGCTCTTAATCCTTGTCGATAAAAGTTAGCTTAAGACCGATATTTTTATAGGAACCCAATTAGTTAGCAATTTGAAATATCTAGACGGAATCTAAGAGGATGAATTTCACAATTACCTACAAAAGTAGACATGGACGAGGTGAAAAAAGGTGATGATGGTCAAACCCTGAGCTGTTTATTTATTAAAGAAATTAGTAAATGGTAGTTAGACACTTATCCCCATTACCAAGCAAACTATTTGGTAGATTCTCGGTTGTATTTGTTCGCTACAAAAATATAAAATTTTTCCAGAAACGGTTGAAACGACGCCGAATTACAATTCATCAATCAATGCGCACAAACCGAGAACAAACAATAATAAGATGTCAATAAATCAAATAATAAATAAGTAAATAATTAGAAATCTAAAATAATTAATAACTAAATTAATCAAATGAAATTAAAAGTCGATCTACTTCTTTATTCTCAGCAGTAGTAAGGTCCTCTAAACTATCACATATAATCATTACCAGATTTTGGTCCATCACCTTCCGATTGAGATGCAACATTCTTATTCGACTGAAGAGGCACTTGGGGTCGCATGAATTGAGGAGGCAAACCCGGATTAAATAAGTAGGAATTTATGTCTTCCATATTATACTGACCCGGTTGATGTGTACCAGGATTCATTGGTCGTTGAAATCCAGAGTAGACACCGGAGAATTCTTGCCAAGGTTTACAAGTAGGTACATTAGCCCCTTCTGTCGTGGGTAGGTTCACTCCCGGATAATTGGTGAATTGATTAGCATTATAATTCTGGGAATATGGCTGATTGTTTGGACTAAAACCCATTTTGGGAGGTTCATGAAATTCCCCACGAGGTATTCCACCATCTCCCAATCTGGGGTCATTCATGTCGAAGTGACCATGTACAGACGGTTTAGTTGGATGATACAAATTGTTGTACTCATTCACATCTCGTGGAACTTGTACCTGATTATACTGTGGATGATATTCCATTCGAGGGACATACGGATATGTTTTATCAGGCATGTTGTATATGTGTGAATTTATTGGCTGCTGTTGAGGATTAGGTCTAGCCACATAGGGGTCGAATTTTTCATTTGTATATTCCATCTGAGGATTAGGCATGTCATTTTGTGGAACAGATCCCCCTAATAACTGCATCTGCATATATCGCTGATATTCGTAATATTCCTAAAGTCTCCACAAATAATACTGATTTGCATTGTCTCAGCCAATCTAACTTATCCTTCATGGCTTCCCTCCTCTTCATCTCAGCCATTCGTCTCTCCTCAACCATCCGCTCATAATATTCGTCCTTCATTACATTCAACGCTTCCATGGCATCGTTTATCTTTGTCATCTTATCTTGAAGAGTCTCGTAATATCCTAACCATAAAACACGTAAGTAACCTCTCGATTCATACGCCTCCCCAATAATATCCTTTAGACTACTGTACATATCACACAGAGCTTTAAATGAGTTGTGGAGTCCCGTGTCTGTGCTGACCGGACGTTTTCTCTGAATCGAACTTTGAAGTCGAAGACTGAAGGCTTGCATATTGCCCCTAAAAGTGTCCAGAAACTCTTTGGAAGCAAAATCGCCGGTCGTCTATTTAAAAAATGTCACACTACCAATTGGCCGGGAACATATTCGGCATCTTCTGAAGGTTGGTCCTCAGTTACTTCTCCAGGATTTTCTATAATTGGTTGGGAAAAGTTTGAAGCTACAAATGTAGAGGTAGGCTCATTCTGCTAATAAAAGATCAACAAACGAAGATTGAAGAGACTTCAGGTGCTGAGGCTGACACAGCGTCCACGTGGTTACCTTTATCCTCATGATCTTCCTTCTTAGTCTCGGAGGCCGAGTTACTTCCAAAATTTCGGTACCTCTCCAATATATCTGACTGTTTCTAAGAAATATTAAAAGGAAGTGATACCAGCTTTTTCTTCTCGAGTTCAGCACTTTCCAGTAAGGCCTGGTTCAGTTGAGCAAGGAACTCGGGGTCCTCGACAGCTTCCTGAACATTTTCCACGTTGGTTGCCTTCTCATTCCTGATTGATAAGCAAAAATACTCGTTCATATGATTATAACAGGCGTCACAAACTCTAACGGGAGTTTCTATGCTAAATTTCGGTAAAATCGCCGAATTCACAGAGCATTTGCCGCAAACAAGGGCTCCACATGCACGGCAGTGATGTTTCCGAGTTAAAATGGTGAATTTGGTCTCACAAAGGATACAGGAATCTCCCTCTTTCCACTGGGGGAGCACATCGGCCTCGATCATTGCTTCAGACGTCGTCAAGTCGTCCATTTTGTGACCTTAAAGTTACGTAGGTACTCACCGTTCTTTTTTGCGACCTCCATCGCATTCTTTATGAACTGATATCCTTCAACCTCCTTTAAATGATGTCCCCAAAAATTCAGGATAGCAACGATTTTCTCAGTAACAAGTGGTCGGTTGTCCTTATCGATGATATCTGTTATAAACTTCATGAACTCCTCCGTGGAGATCTCCTTATGGAGGGCCCAACCGCAATTCTTTGAGGCAGAATCCAGAATCTATTATATAAATCGATCACTAAACCTGAATTGAGTTTATGGCCTTTCTTTGGTTGTCTGCTTTAATTATTGCCTTTATCATTTGGATGAACGTTTTGTGCCTGATTATGTCATCATTCAGAAAATCACAGATATCTAAAATAGTGGACCAGTCGTTGTCGTTATCAACGGCCTTTTCTGTCAATAAATTTATATCAATTACCAATTAGATCACTTAACGTTGATTTATCTTTTTTATTGAAAAGTAAATTCATAACCACAAAAACGGTTTACAATAAATAGAATAATATAGTATTATTTAATTCAATATAAGTTTTTACATATATTTAAAATAACTTATTTTTAACCGCCTTAGATGCATTGTCATTGTCAGTACCCTTAGGTTTGATAATTTGTTTTTTTTATGTTGGTCGCGTGGCGCCATGTGTTTAATTCAATATAAGTTTTTACACATATTTAAAATAACTTATTTTTAACCGCCTTAGATGCATTGTCATTGTCAGTACCCTTAGGTTTGATAAATTGTTTTTTTTATGTTGGTCGCGTGGCGCCATGTGGTGCTTCGTGGCTAATTGGTTGAAGTTTCTGTTTGTTCGTCTGTTTTTTTTCTCTTCCAATTAGAGTGGCGTCATGTGATCCACCTGTCTAGGTGGCGCCCAGTGCCAGGCCGGCACGAAAAAGGATCATTTGCTCTCACACCATTCCATTGGAGGGGTTTCCAGAACTGCAAGTATGCAAAATGGATACATTTAATTAGTTGTTTACATTAACTTCTTTCTCGCTGTATCCTTGGTTAATATATAAATTAGGTTTGATAATTCTCAATTGCTATCTGGAATTAGGTTTCTTCTTGCTTCTTCGTTAAACTATAGTGATGTTCTCTATCCATCTTTTTCAGGTTCTCAGTTTTTTTCAGGATTATCCACCCTTCACTGGTTATTCCTTGGTAGGGTTCCCACATCTGCGAAAACTAAATGTTGTTTCAGCGATCGTGCCAAATAGATTTTCATTGGTTGAAAACTTGTGGGATTTTTAAGCCCTNTTGCTATCTGGAATTAGGTTTCTTCTTGCTTCTTCGTTAAACTATAGTGATTTTCTCTATCCATCTTTTTCAGGTTCTCAGTTTTTTTAGGATTATCCACCCTTCACTGGTCATTCCTTGGTAGGGTTCCCACATCTGCGAAAACTAAATGTTGTTTCAGCGATCGTGCCAAATAGATTTTCATCGGTTGAAAACTTGTGGGATTTTTAAGCCCAATCGCAGAGGTATTTGTAAATCTCCATCATTCGCAACAATGTCCCTTCAGAGGAGTATGAAGAGATATATCCTTTTTGATGCTGATCAACCACTGGGTGTCTGTTAAGTTAAGTAGATTCCATGACACATTGAAGAAGGCACAGAGCATAACTGAATCTTTCCACCATTAGGGAGTTGTGTAGGAATCGAAACCTCAGCTAATCGCGACGCGAACTACAGCAGCGACCACTAAGCTACCTTCGTTATTGCTTGCGTCAACATAGATTGGTCGCCTTGATTGATACATACTTTTGGAAACTGAAGTTATACTTAAAGAATCTAAAACAAAAGTGGTGGAAATTATTTAAAGAGCACCACAGTCTTTCCATCTTCCGTGAATACAAAAAGATTATCTCCTGAACCTATTCTTGAGCAACTGGCATATTCGGGCGAAAAGAAACCATTATTTGTTGCCTTAAAACCAAGTCTTACATGGAACTACGGTCGCTTGTATTTGAAGGACATCAAAAGTCAATGGTGTCTTCAGGATAAATCCATTTTCTCCCTTTGCCCATTCCGTCAAAATGGTATTTTCTATTGAATGAAAATTACTGTTTTTAAAACTAATCTAATTTGGGGGGTACTGTATTTCATAATAATCGGCCCTTTCCGAGCTGTGGAAATCCAAGAATATCTAACGAATTCAAAAATTCAACTGGATTTTGGGATACCCCCTGATCTACTAGGGTCAGCGCTTTTATGATACACTTCTTCTAGTAATTCGAGAACAAATTTTGATAATAGATGAGATTCGAATATGAAAAGTGGCGTATCCGTCCATCTTTGGTTTCTAAACTTGGTGTATTCAGCGTCTCCTGACTGTCATTTTTTCCATGCTTGCGAATATATATGTAGCGAGAGGTTACATCAATTTTGAGGAGATGAGGACATTCGATGTGCTATGACTGAGTCATGATGCATCAGTACTACGTCAGCAGTTATACTTTATGGCAAACGACCACTAAGAACTAGTCCAATAATTGATTAAAAATGTTCATTTTTTTTGATGTGGATCATATTAGTAAGCACAGCCTAACAAGGTCACATAGAGATTTATTAGTCAGCGAATTTAATGGAGAATACTAAGAAACGAGATTTCTAACACCACTTCCCTAAGTTCTGTATATGGGGACAAAATATCCATATGAGACACGCGTAACAAATGGGGACTCGAATAGGGCAGTAGAATGGAAATAGAAGTCGTGCTCACAAGGCCTCATTAAAGCTAACAATGACAACTCAAATAGTTCCTTGTATTATGCTGATTATTCTCAGGAAAGAAAAGTCGATCACTGGGAGAAAGGCATGACTTGTGGACTTCACAAAATAAGACAGTTATTTCCATTTTCTAACAAGGCATTCGATTAATCTCAACAATTTAGCTATTAGGCGCGAAAATAAAGCCAAAAAATAGATATATCGATATTAGGTGAGATAAAGTTATTTCTTGAGGTGATACGTGTTAACTGGGGGAGCCGTATCCATTTTAATAAACTCAATCCTGCAACTATAAGGTAATGGGGTCAGCTTAATCACAGTATGTAACGGAATATCAATGTACGGTATCTCATCTACAAGTTTGTATGCAGGAGTACCATTAGTGGTGTCCATATAATAAGCCATTAAGCATCGTACAATAGCTTGGTGGGAGATGACCATCACATTCGTGTGTCGCTCGAGTTCCTAAACATTTGTGAAAATATACTACCATTATTACTCCATCAAGTCTATGGACTAGATCGTTGTAGGATTCCCCACACACAGGATAGCGAAAGTTGTATTTATCATCATTTCAAAGTCGAAACTGCTCAGGGTACTTCTCTTGGAACTCTTTGTAAGTCATCCCATCACAAGATCTCTGCGTATTAAACAGCCTTTTAACCGCGTATAATTCATTCAGCACCTTCCATTGCTTTACTGGAGTATTCTTTATGCTCATGGCTGTTTGATGGGACCGTTTCAAAGTGCTTGTCCAGACTTCAAGATTGTCGATCTGCTCCCGTTCAACAAACTCTCCCAATTTTTTAGCAAACTAAAAATCAATTTTAGCATAAACCTCAAATCCTAGATCCGAGAGCCCAGAGTCTCCTCCAATCTGTCCAGTGAGGTTGTATAGACTCTCCCCATGCTATAATGANTTCCATTGCTTTACTGGAGTATTCTTGATGCTCATGGCTGTTTGATGGGACCGTTTCAAAGTGCTTGTCCAGACTTCAAGATTGTCGATCTGCTCCCGTTCAACAAACTCTCCCAATTTTTTAGCAAACTAAAAATCAATTTTAGTATAAACCTCAAATCCTAGATCCGAGAGCCCAGAGTCTCCTCCAATCTGTCCAGTGAGGTTGTACAGACTCTCCCCATGCTATAGTGAAAGATCGAACTTACTCGTGTGATGTAAATAGTCCGAGACTGAAAGCGAATATTCATCAGATAAGCCACAACCTTGCTGGGAAGGAATCCTAGGATGTCTCAGAAAACCGACCTCTGATGTTGGAAACCACGTATTTCTTCCCCTGGTTGAATATTTGAATGTAGCTATAGTTATTCCGAAACTCGTCTTTATCCAATTGGACGTAAAATTTCTCATAAAAAGCGATTCTCTGCAAATATTCTCCCACAGCCTTTTCCCGGTCGCAGTCAAAGATGTTGTACGAGTTGGGGATTTTAACTTCCTAAACACGTGGTTTAAAGAAACTACGAGGATATTTGCCTCAATCATATCCTTGTCATCGTAGACAGACTCAATAAACATGAGCTGGTAGCTGTTCTCTTTCACTATGTACTCATGCATAAACTTTCTCCGCTCACAGGTATACTGGGAACTATCCACGACCAAATATTAGACAAATCTTTACCGCTACGATTCCCGGGCCTTTGAACCAAGTCACAACATCTGCCAAAACCTGGACAATAGCCTCACTACAAAATTATGACGAGAAATACTGTCGCAGTATTTGTGCCGCTTCATTGGTGTGGTCATAGAAGTCAGCGGAATTTTTTCTGCCCATTTTTTTGAGATTCGCCAATACATAGGATGAGAGATTGAAAACTTTGAAATGAGTCACATCAAACATTTTGTAGAATATCCATTCCAGTTTAGGAATCTGGTCACTTTTTTGGCCATTGAAGTTTTTCCACGCGCGGGAAGGCCGACCATGGAAATCACCAAGGGGCAAGTCAGTCCATTGAAGGTTTCTTTTTAAAGGTTAAAGTTTACTTATAATTTCTGATTTGTTATCGTTTGTCATTATTAGGTGTGTCAACAAAATTAGTATTCAAAACCAACAAAATTATAACAATTGTAAAATAATTTTAATAAATAATTATGTTTATAAATTTCAAAAAATTATTAAATTTTCGTTATCTTTTAGCCCATTTCCGACTTTTTTCACAAAGCTACTTAAAATGGTCGAGATTTGGCAGTAATCTCCTACACAAGTAACATCATAATCTTCAACATCAATAATTCCACCTCTTCAATTTTGTAAAAAGCACTTTAATTATCGAAAATCTGTATTTAATCATATTTGTGGTTAATAATAACAGCCTTTTCACGGAGCCGTGATATTTATAGCTCCGCATAGGCAGGAAACACACTTTATTTAAACAATTTTAACTAATCGTAGAACCAAGGAATGATCTTCACTTCTTTTTTTTCTTTTTCTTGTGTGTGGGTCTTTTTTAGACTATCCAGTTCCGCAGTGAATGTCCACTGATGAGCTAGTCACTCATCAAGTCGTGGTTAATCATATGATTAATATTGACAAATCGGCTTAATTCTATTGTTGAGTCCATAGTGCAGGGGTCGGCAACCTTCTAAGCCAAAGATCAAAAAAAATTTAAAAGCCACTTTTCAAAAAAATGAAACATAAAAAATCATATTTAGTCTAATTAATGGGATACTTGATTCTGCATTTCCTTCGCCAATAGTGAAAGTGCAGAAGCTATTTTAAGGTCATCAACTTACTACATCGTCACATTGCAAAAAATCATAAGTAAAGTAAAATTAAAATTTGCAAAAATATGTAATAATTTAAATAAAAATAACAATTTAATATAAAATAACATCTAAATATTATATAGTCTAAAATATACAAAAAATCATTTTGGAAAAAAACATTATTTTGAAAAAGCTGCGAGTTCAAATATTGGAAGTATGGATGAGTTATCTTTAGGAGACTTAGATCAAATGGGTTGTATCGAAGAAAACTTTGGAGAGTATGATAATTAAACGTAAACATGGAATAGAGGTGTCTGATGAAGAGTTCATCTCTACTTCCAACCAATTTTTGGTAGTGGACGCGGAAAAGGAAAAGAACACAGAATCGGCAGTGGAGAAAGTAGATAAAGATAATATGGGAGTTGATTCTTAAGAAAAAGAGCGTGATTTTTATCGATTCAGTGGCAATCTAGAGCGGAAGCTTCCTGAGATTCGTCAGGTATGTTTGATGTGAGGCAGAGCTCGAAGATGGACACGGACAAGGGAGGATGTGCCTCAACTTCTTGTTGTCAGAAGGCAGAAAGAGCAAAATAGGGAAGGCAACTGTCCGATTCTTCTCAATAAGGTTAATATTTGGTGAAAGACGTTTCAGAAGCAAGTTGATGCCATGACTTCGCATTAGTAGAAACCCTGTCGTAGATCGTTTAAGGCACGACTAATTGGGCTCATTTCTTGGATGGTTTGAAGAATGCGAACTTTGTCACGAGGGTAGGTATGATTCTCCTTTTGTTAGTGGAAAATTAAAGGTAGTGAGTCGGATGACCCAGCGTTTTACATTTGTCAAGGAATTGTAGACTCAGCATATTGAAATGGTCCCTAATTGGGAGAATGCTTGATTCCTAGTGTACGCGGTCAGGTGTGGTTGCAGACAGCCAGTAATTATTCTTAGAGCAGTTGCAGTCGTAGGTTTTTTTCGAGGTTTGTTATTCATAAGCAGGGACCCAGGCAAGAACAGCAAAGTCATCGTTGTTCTGACAAATGAACACTTTATTAATAATCATTAAATAATCAATTCGAGGACCACAAGGAAGCCGCCCACTGCTTGTCTATTCCCTCTCATGATTGCGAGTGAAATTCGCTTAAATTGCCAGCAGCTCTAGTCGATCCAAGACGTTTCTACTCCGAGAATCAATAAATGGTCTGTAGATGAGCGATAAGCTCTCTTTGCCTTGACCAAATAACCCCCGGAGTAGACTGAGCATTTGAGATTTTTCGAATACTTACGAGAAATTTTTTGCAAAATGACAATGAAGTATCGTGTATCACGCCAGTATTTTTGGGATTTGAATTACAGGAAGGAGACCGGTTTCAAGTTGAAATATTGACCGTCAGTAGTGAAAAGCGTTATGGACGACCTTTCAGTAAAATGGCTGAGGAGATTTTTGTCCACAAGAGAAAATATGACAATTTGTTCTTGCTGAATCACAGAAGCGACCGTCACTTCACGATGGGTGAGGCAATTATAATATTGTCGGCATAAGAAAGAAGTGGCGCTGTGTGACGTTCGCCGAACTAGAGGCCTGAAAGTCGCTAGTTCGAATCCCGATACTGTACATTCGGTTGAAGGTTCCTACGCATCAATATGCTTTGGCTTGACGAATGACGACGTCATCAGTGAACACATACTTCACTGAAGAACCGGATTGTCTGTAAAGGAGATACACGCAAGAAAAGAAGTGAAGAGCATTTCTTGGTTCTCCCTCTACGATTAGTTATAATAACTGTTCTTTACTTAAAGTGTGTGTTCTGCCTAAGCTGATATGGCTCTGCAGAAAGTGCTATAGTGTACATTTAAGAGAAATATTATTATTATTTATTATTAAGAAAAACGTTGGTTTTGATGTGTTTGGTAAACTCTCTTGGTGGGGGTTAAATAAGTCTGGAAAAAGGACTGAGCCTTGACCGCTTTTTAGTTGGTATTGATAACGAGAGTAGGTTGACATAATAAAGGAGCAATCTTCGAGACAAGGGGGAAATAAGACGATGTAATGAAGGATCAGAAGGGTCACGCTTAGTCTTCAAATTAAACATGATGGAGGATTTCTACCAGAGCATAGATACTGGTCTCTGACTGAGCGTTCGATTAAATTGGTTAAAGCAAGAAAGCCCGTTCGGACCGAGACTTTACAGGTGATGTATGACTAAAGCGTCTGGATCTTTTGCATTATAGGGTCGACCACGAGTAATTAGGGATTGTGGAATAATGGAAAGGTCTGCTGACTTCTGATCATGCGATCTCTTACAGTGGAAGCCTTTTGGGGGTGATAAGGTGGTTGATTTTTGCATAGTAAGTCATAGGAAAATTAGCATGGTCTCGAATTTTGAATTTAGAGAGCCCAGTAGCTTGAGAGAATAGAGGAGATAGCTAAAACGCAACTAAAGAGAATAAAGGACTCCCAGTCTTCAGTAATTGTAACTCATGAAATCGCTTCTCCAAGTAAACCAATCTTCCTTCGGAGCATTAGAAATCCGATGCTTTGAACTAAGGGACCGCCGGATACTCCGAGCTGAATCCCGTCATATAAAGAAGTCGAATCATCCAAAAATGAAAAAATTATAATAAAAACAGTAATTTTTAGTCACATCGGGGAACTCCGTCAATACAACTGTATGGAGTATATCAGTTTATCAGCAGAAGACGAAAATATATTATTCGGGGGACTCAACAGTACGCACTCGATTTTAGCTTCGTGGTAGTCTAACACAGCCAAAAGTTTAAGGGACTTGACGGAAAACACACGTATATTCTGGTCCCAACAAGAGAAAACGACGATTCGTTCATCCTCCCTAATAGAACATGAAGAGACTCCCTCGTTCTCCATTTTACGAGTCAGGGTCACGTTTCCGTCTTTGATTGCCCACTTCTTGATATTAGAATCCACAGATCCAGAGATCACGTAATCAGAGCCCACATCTAGGCAAGTCACGACGTCCTTATGAATCGTGTATTCCGATCTCCCCCACTCATCAGTCAAATCCGGTGTATTGGAATGCACTTCAACGACTCCATTTTCATAAGCCACCACGAAATACAGTCTCTCCTTAAGCGCCAATCTAACTGTGGTGATTATGCCGTTTGCCTCCCTGTGGATGTACTCGTATACTCTCTCTCCGTTGCTGAGCTGGCAAATATCCATCTAAATAGCTGTTTCAGTCAACTTTGTTAGATTTTTCGCAAGAAACAAAGAGTTGGTCGGAGTTGAGCCTCACAGAAGCAAAAATGCTGAACTCGAATAAGCCAACGTCGATAAAATCTACAATTTAATTAGTTTAAACCTTCAGAAATCCATCCTGAGTTATCCTTACGAGAAACACGAATGGATTCATTCAAAGCACAGGAGAATAAGGATTGGTCATCTTCGCCAAACTCCAGCCATATTATTTTCTGGAATTATCAGATTTACCACATTTCTATGACATCTCCATTGATGAAGTTGTTTTTGAGACAAAATATCCCAGATTGTAATGAACCCCTCGCGGTCTCCGCTTATTAAATGTCCTCCTCCGTAAAGCAGTGCTGAAGAGGAAGAATTACCACTTCGAAGAAGAAAATGTGGCGGGGGAACTTTCATGACCAGAATAACTTAAATAAATATTTTTAAAATAAAAATAAAATATTAATATTGGGAATATGGTTGTAGTACATGACTTGAGGACTGACTTTTACGTGAAATTGTACGGGAAGGTGACCGGTTTGGTAATTTCCAGAGAGTGGTTGTGTTTGCAGCGTGTGATGTCGATTCAGTGTGTGCCTGGGGTTGTCTCCAGCACTTGTTGGAGAGCGACCAGATTACTTACACCTTCATACCTGTCTCTGGGTGGAAGGAATTCTCTCAGCGATACAGCCAGCAGAACTTGGAAGAAGTTTTTGTTGATTAATTAGAGAATGTAGTCGTCGTTCTCCTTAACTTTGGTGCAAGTTTGGATCTCTGTGAGTTCCTTCAACCTCCCGAACACATCAAATTCTACATATGTGACTAGTTTCTGTTTGTATTTCCTCATAGTCACCGGCCAATCGACGTTTTCAACGTTTACAGCTCCAGTCAGATAGTTGTGTGCTCAAGAGATGATGAAGTTGGTCAAGTCCCGACCTACGAATCTTTGTTTGTCGACGACCACCAGTCAGATGACCTCAATTCAGAAAATGAAGAATCTACCCAAAGACGGAGAAATTACGACAGAATAATTTTTGAGTACACAAAATTCGCTTGGTCTGTTAGCAGTGTACACCTCGTGTTTGAACCTAGTCTGCCCTGTTGATGTTTGAATTGGCCTGGAAGTTGTCGAAGGACACCAAACTGTTACTGTGGTACGCCATTGTTGGCTGTACTGAACAGTACATAAGCAGCAAGATTGTGAGGGACAAATATATGGAGGACGTCATAAGTCTCCAGTCACACACAAACAGACTAAACAACAGGTCAGCATCCACGGATGGAGCTGGTGGTCCTCTGACGATCACATTCCGCAGAGAAATCAACTTTGTTCTGTACAGACACTGGTCGTTGTTTGAGAGTTTGTGGCACACCCTCATCCCTGCCTCTATATTCGGGATTTGGAAGATTCACGGACGGAAGAGGTTCTATGAGTTCTTTGCTGAGTTAGGGTACCGTTTTTTTTCATTTAGTCTCCCACTCGAGCAGTGCAGGCAAAGGTACGCCTCCATGGATGTCCACTTCAAGTTCAACCTGGAAACACTGTTGGAGACCCACATGTCTAGTTACAAGTGAGGACACGTGCTCATCTTAGACTCGACTCAGAGTCTCTGTTCATTTCTTCCTTTACAATAAGGCAGGGATATGGATCCGCTTTTTCAGCCTCTGACCACGTGCATATTCTATCTGCCATTCTTAGCAAAACAGTAATCGGACTATGTAATTTATAGGAAGTGGACGTCCTCAGTTCTTCCTATTTCTCCGAGGCTCTGGATCTCGTCGGATGGTAGTTTTAGGCCTTATGGGCAGTTTTAATGTCACCAAGCTGAGAGTATCAATAGATCTGGTCCTGCAGCAGTATAAAACAATATTTCTCCAGCTACAGAGCCTTCTGGATATGAGACACGTGATGTCCACTGGGAACTTTCTGTATTGCTCTCAGGAGGTTCTCACATGAGTCATAATTGTAGGATCTGCCGTTTTATTGCTTCTCTAGTCAAATAAGCATTCAGAATTTCGCCCGCCATTTGTTGCATGCGTTCGTCTCGGTGGTTGAGTCAGTTATTATTAGTTCAGAGTCGAAACAGACGGGCAAAGACATTGCCTTTGGTACTGAGCGTGCCAGTTAGGCGGGATAATCACACTATTATGATTGTGGGAATCCCTCCTTATGACGCCGCTGACGACCCGAACAAGTCTGCTCTTTGTGTGAACTTAGTTTGTTTGGAAAGGCCTTTGAGCAGGCGGCCATGCAGAGCGATTCAAGACTGATTCCTGACTACTTTGATTCAAATGGTTATGAGCATGGTTACTTGTTAGTTGTTGAAGTCTTCGATGACGATAAGACAAAGTTTTTCGATGCCCTTGTTGCTCTCATGCACGGATGATTTTTTAATATTTGTAATAAACTGTTTATAGTGATTGATTGCTATGTTTGTTTTGGAATCCTTCACTACCCACTAGGCGGTCATTTATTATGATCGATATTGATTTGGGGTGCAATCAATTAATCAGATTTTCGTAAAGTTAGTAGAGTTGGCGTACTATTTTCTTAGAATGGTAGAGTATGACTAACAAATTACTGCAAAATACGGTACTAGCTCTTGGGGAAGTAATAAGGCCTTTGATATGAAGGTGGTTGAGAACATGAGTTATAGTATTCTAAAGAATTACTGCAAACTGTCACTGTTACTTCTTGGGGAAGTAATAAGGGCCTTGATCTAAAGGCAAACACGAGTGTGAGCATGCCTAATAATTTACTACAAATTGATAGTTTTCCTTTGGGAGAAGAAATAAGGCCTTTGGTTATCTGAAGCTAATAAGAATATGTCAAAGTATTCCTAACAGTTAACTACAAATTGGTAGTTTTGCCTTTCGGGTAATCAAGGTATGAGTGAAGAACTTAAGAATTATAGAATATGAGATACTCTCGAGTTCAAATCCCCGACCAGTGAAACTCAGGTGATCTTTAGTACGATTTCTTTATTGTCTCCATTAAAGTGTGATTCTATAACAATCGGTTCATTGACGATTAACCACAAAATAAACTGTCAGATTAATAGGCAATAGAATATGTCGCTCTATGCTCAAAAATATTAGAGTACATTTGAATAGCCTTCATGTAACGTCAGTGGCTTGCCTCGATTCTTAAAATTTAATTTGAAATAAAGAAAAAAAAATTTAATTTGTTTAAATTTTCAACCACAATACAGAGTACCTTACTAGGCGATCTCGGTTTACATAATCTCCATGTTTTGTCACAGCTCTTTTAAAGATCCCCTCGTTTTCAGAAAAGTATATTTTTGCGTTGTTGATAAAATCAAGGTGAGGTTACTGAGCGATCTGTCGCTGATCGTGTACAAGGTTGCCTTGTTGCTCACAAAACACAGAAAGCCAAGGATCCCCGTGTGGGTTCTGAGAAGAGTTCTATGAGTGCTTGGCGTAAATTTTAATTATGGGAAACAAATTGTTATAAAATAATATAATCTAGAATTTTATCTGATTAAAAAATAATGATTAAATAGTTGAATTTAGCGATTGGGATTGAATTTTACCGAGGCGTCGTTTATTTTACCAACTCTGAAAGTTTTGTCGGGATCCAGAGAACGCCTTGAGAAGAACCATTCACTCCATTGGTGGATAATCTACCCCATTGAGACAAATTCACTGCTGCTGTAACATGTCAAGATCCCACAATTTTGTATTTTGGTTTCACCGTGCTTTTTGATATTTTAAATATTTTAATAATGGCTCTGGGTTGATCTCCTCTTGCTAGTTGGTCTCTTCTTTTTCTCACTTCCTAATCTTCCCTCGCTCCCTACCAGAGTGACGTCATGCAATCTATTTGTCTCGGTGACGTCCAGTCTCAGGATGGCATTAAAAAATCATAAATTCTCCCCCAGTCCTTAGTTCTTTCATTTACAAGGCCATTAAAATAATTATTAAATCAGTTAAGTTTATGTGTGAAACATTTAATAACGAAAATAAACCGCGTTATAATAATATTAAATGAGGACAAATATTCAAGAATATAGGTCTGATAAAATAGGTTTATTTACATTTTAATTCGATGAATGATTAGTGTAATAAAAAAATAATAAAAAATTATTAATTTAACGTGGTTAAAATAAATGGTTAACCAAAATAACAAATAAAATATTTTCGCGTTTGAATTAGGTTTTATAATTTTCATTATGTAAGCTGTTGATAATATAAGTAGATCATGTCATTCAACAAAGAATTACTCAACAAGGAGAATATCCTTGGACTCAAATATAACGAACTACAAAGCATCTGTAAAAGTTACGGTATCAAATGTCGCCGAAAGGTTATATCGATCAAAATAAATAACAGAAACATGAATTGCAGGATGACTTGATTACCATGGTACAGAACCACAGCGGGCCTTTAATGGATTATGTGGATTCTGTGAATTCTAGTGATGAGGATGTAACTCCAACGGGGACGTTGAGCGACTGCATCGAACAGGAATTGACATGCAGTATTTGCCAGTCGCTATTAATTGACGTAATCCGAACCGTAACCTTTAGGCTATGACCCTGAACTGTTCTCACTCATTTTGTAGTTTTTGCATAAACGAGTGGACCAAACAGGGTTGTCCGACCGCCAAACGTTGTCCTTTCTGTCGGGAAGCAATCAAGTCTTATTCAACGTCGAGAAATATCAACGACTTTATCGAACGGGCGGTTTCGTTTTTTGACAAGGACATCAGGAGGGAGCGCTCAAAACTGAAAAAGGAGAGAAAAAGTAGTCTGATAATTTATAATCTTAGAGCACATTTTTCCAAAAAAGTTGATAAATGCTAATATTTCAGTTGTTCCATAGAAAAGACCATCAGAACCAACAAACGGTCCCAGAGAAGTATAAATTTACGGACATATCGAAGTTCTGGTGAGTCAGTTTGATTATTCGAGAAATGAACCGTCAATTTAACGACTTGAGTTCTCTGTCTTACGGAATGATGAACGCTTCCATTCCAAGTATGTCATTACCGTTAAGATAGCGCGAACTGAGCAACCCAGAGTTATTCCAGAACAGCACAGGATTGAGTCCTTTTTATGGCCCAATCACATTTACCCTTATATAAATATTGTATTTGGTGGTGATTCACATTAAGAGTCAGTTTATAAGGCGAAATCTCCACGGATGCATTAATCCCAGTTTATTGTGAAATTACTGTGCCTGTGATTCCGGCTTACTCACATATTCGATATAATTTAACATACATTTAATTCTATATTTATTGAGACCATTTCTTCCTTATTATGTCAAACACTCTGTGAATGCTGATAGTCTAGTTATTATTCCCGACATTGACAATCCTCCACGTGTGGACACAAAATGGACTATTCACTTACTATGGATTCGAATTCGATTTAGGGCTTGTCTGGACTTTGTCTAGTCCACAGAAGGGGCTACGAGGGTGAATCGTATAAGACGGCAGCTACTCGAGGAAAACCTCGTTACCGTTCTTTTCGTCCAGTTTGGTCGATAAGGCAATTTGTCCCGTTTAAATGTGCGCAGTTAAACCCAAAAATGATATCACGAAAATAGATTAATGAATATTAAATTCTGAGTGAGGAGGTGGTAGGGGATTGCTTAAATTAGAAAAGTATCATCAAGGGACTGTCTCGACGTGAAAATCTTTTGAGAGAAACCACAGCATAATTATGGTTTAATTATTTGTACTGTCAATTATTTCCTAGTCTTGATAAACCTATTTACTCAGCTTTATGTAAAATAATCCCTAAGACTACAAAGAGGTGTTAAAAACTAAGCGATCCCGATATTCCTCAAACAGAAGTGAGGAATCTCTAAGGTTCCTCCAAAGTTCCCACCACTTCCATGTACTCACATTCCCCTCTTTAAGATAATTTAAAAAGTCTTGGGTCTCCTGCAATTATGGCGCCCTGTGGCTTCTACCGCTGCCCAAACGAATCAATCAAACCATTTCCTCTTGGCAATAAAGAAAATTTGCATGCATGATTGATTTTAGTTATTTAATTTTATTACTTTAATTAGTTATTATTTGATAGAATTCTCATTATATTAATTAATAAATTTGCCGGCATTCAGCAATGCCTCAACCTGTGCCACTTAATATTATATTTATTAGACTAAAGGCAAAGAAAAGAAGGAACAATTTCGACAGACGAATTTACTGAGTTTTCTAAAAAACGAAGTTTTGTTGAAATTACATATTAGGTGAGTTCTCCACTCCCGCTAAGCCCTATTTTTTCTCCGGCAGATGACTCCCTCTGGCGATCCCCTCCCTCAAAAACAGTCAAAGTGTCTTCCCCAGAGTTTATTAAACCTTCATTTCGGGACAAGACTGTCTACTTTGTTTCAAAAGTTGAAGAGCAGAGCAATGAGGACAAAACCGTGGAATTTTACGACCGAGATCATCCCAATGTTCTATTCACTTGCACTTTGGAGGGATTCTGGTCCTACACGAATATTAAACGTGGGGATTCTGTGCTGTTTATTAACTGTGAGGACTGCTTACGTGTCACGGATGACAGAGGAATGGTCGTTGTCAATCCACAGAGACTTATTTCAGTGACTACCTTGGCAAACTCGAATTTCTGCCTTCGCAAGTCTATTTTGTCTCAGAGATTTCTTCCATCTTCATCTACTATCAATAAGCAGACGATTACTGGTATAGTCGTCCATAGACTGATTGAAAAGTTCTGTTTGGAGGTTCATTTCAATTTTGACGATTCCGTTAACACGTTGCTCACGGAAAACCTGGATATTCTGACTGGACTGATGCTTAACAGGATTGATGCCTTGGAAATAATGGAGGAGATCAAAAAATACAAATCGGGGATTTTCTCTTTTCCCAGTAAACTTAACAGTAACCAGATGACTGTTGAATCTGTCGAGGAGCCAATTCAGTTGAAGACTTTGGGAATTTCAGGAAAAATTGACGTTCTCACGAAAATGGTTAAGAATGGATTTGTACCCGTTGAGGTTAAGAGTGGGAGGAAGACCAGCTCCAACTATTTGAGTCATTCAGCCCAAATACAACTGTATTCACTCCTGTTGGCTCACTCTGACGTAACAAGAACCAAAAATGGAGGATATTTGTACTATCCAATAGAGGGAGGGGTTATTACTCATGTACCTCACTCCTCAGCCCAGCAAAACTCCCTTTTGCAATCCCGCAACGTCTTCTGTCACTATATGGGATCTCCCTTGGATGATCTACCCGATATGATATGTAATGCTAATATATGCTGTAAATGCGAACTGTCAGTAGTTTGCCTCCTCTATCAGAACGCGGACTCAATCAGTCCAAAGTTGAATCATGTTCTCAGTCATCTCACACAGACTGATGTGGAATATTTTATGCATTGGCAAATGCTACTGGATTTGGAGAGATCTGAGAACAGCCACGTGTCTGACAAATCGAAGTGTTTTCTGGCTGGAAAAAGAATTAGATCAGAAAAAACGGATAATTACGTCACACTGGAGTTAGTGGAAGGGGAGGTTGTGTCCGGGTCTGTTGTTTATTTGATGGCTGGTGGAAGAGAACTTACGCTTATAGTGGAGGAAGTCAATGGTAAACTATTAACGACGACATGCCGATGTGATCCTGGGAATTGATGGCTGGTGGAAGAGAACATACGCTTATAGTGGAGGAAGTCAATGGTAAACTCTTAACGACGACATGCCGATGTGATCCTGGGAATATTGAATACAATGTAACTTATGAATTTCAGATGGATGTGTTCGAGCAGTCCTACCACGTGGCATTGAGTTATCTGAGTTCGCTGATGCAGAATACACATAAAATGGCAGATCTGAGATCTATGGTTGTCTCTGGAGTTCAATCCAGGAAGATGGAAGTTGGGTGGGAGGGGACAACCAATGAACTCAACGAACAGCAGTTGAATGTCGTTAGAAAGGCTTTGTGTGGGAATGACCAGGCGATCCTCGTTGCTGGGTATCCCGGTTGTGGAAAATCAACAATGGTCTCCCATCTCATCAAAATCCTTGTAGAGAAAGGACAGAACGTTCTGGTTGTGTCCCACACTAACGCTGCAGTCGACGGACTGGCCAATAAGCTGGTGATGGTTATCGGAGTTTGTATATTTCAAGCTGGGAGTCCATCTGTGGAGATTTGGGAACAAAACGAAGATGGTGGATGAGATGAAAAAACACTCATTTGAAGATGTCATTGAAAAGAGACTTAAATTTGGGGGAATGGATTGGAAGGAGATGGAGGAACACTTTTATTCTCGGGTTCTAGTTTTGTTTACTCTCAGAAAGTGGTGGTGTCCACGTGTCATGGTTGTGTGAATCCTATCTTGTCATCGAGGGAATATGATTGGTGCATTGTGGAGGAGTCGTGTCAGACAATGCAGCCCCATGTGTTGGGACCATTCGCATTGGCCCGACGAGCTCTCCTAATTGGCGATCCTCTTCAGCTAATGCCTATTGCTCGGTCTAAAGCGGCAAAGTGATAATTATTATTTATTAAGGTCACGTGGGATCTGTCAGAGCTTGTTTGCCCGATTGGAACCCAGTATCCCTCCAATCGCCCTTACTGAGCAGTACCGAATGAATGAGTTGCTTGATCCCCCTAATTTTAGGAAAATATCTCAACTCGCTAATTCTTTGATGTACAAAAATCTGCTTAAATGTGGGACTCCTGATGTTACCAATGCTACGGTCTCTTATGAACCTAATGTTTTCACTATTTATGATTTTAAGGAGGAGATTGATTGTGAACGGTGGATGGAAAGGGTTCTGAGCAGGAGGTTGGAAGATTCCGTGCTTTTTTTAAACTACTCCTCCAAGGAAACCAATTCATGTGTCTGCAACCGAACGGAGGCTGATATTGTCTTCAAAATAGTGGCTGTTCTGAAGAAGGTGTTTGTTCGCATTATCGCAGTTGAATGTGGGTGACGAAAGAATCGGAGTGATAACCCCGTACAATGCCCAGTCGTGCATGATAAACAACCTAATAAAGCCGGTGGAGTGCAGTACCATTGATAAATTCCAGGGAAGGGAGAAGGACGTCATTATTATATCGTTCGTGAAATGTGAGATTTTCGTTACATATTCTAATGAAGCCAGACAGAGCAGAGGACACTCAGTTGGGATTACTTGTCATTTTAGAATGAGGGAATACTTAATGATATGCGCAGACTAAGTGTGGCTGTCACACGTGCCAAACACAAGTTGATAATGGTGGGACACAAACCAACCCTACAGTCACACTACCATACCATGTGTAGGCTATTTGAATGCCTGAACAACCAATTTGTTGATATTGTCTAATATTGCTTTTTTTATATGATTTTTTTTTTGAATTTTAATTTCTACATTTAGTCGAATAAGCTAATTTGATTAAAGTATCAAGTTGATCCCTTCTTGACAATTGTAAGAGTGAATCTTTTGATCAGTCCTTACTCTCTTTATTTTTAAAGTGTCATGGGATCCACCTGACTCAGTAGATCCAAAAAAAATCCCTCTCGTTTTCTTGACAATTGTAAGAGTGAATCTTTTGATCAGTCCTTACTCTCTTTATTTTTAAAGTGTCATGGGATCCACCTGACTCAGTAGATCCAAAAAAAATCCCTCTCGTTCCTACGCCAGTTGAGGGATTCCATAATGGCGTATATGGATGGGCATCGTGCTAGGAAAGTACGAGTCAATCTTTTACAGGAAAGCTGGATAAAACCTTTTTCGTGTATATCCGGGGAATTTAAAATCTATTTTACATTTCTAAAATATCTAGGGCTCATTATGTGCCTTATTAATGCATTTTTCCTTGATAGTTTAGGATATAGAGTTTCATGCTTTTATATGGGGCGATGTGGCTTTCCGCGGTGTCTGTAATTACCTTCTTTCACTTACATGCAAGACCTTAGTGGTCCCCAGACTCCCTCATTACTTTCTTAAAAGCATTTTCCCTTAGATAGTCTTCCACTTCCATTTAAGGGAGTAATCGCGGCTGTATACATGAAGATCTTAAACTTCTACTTGCTAGCGAGAGTGGGACACCAAACTAATGACCAAGTATACTTCCACCAGTCTAGGTTACAATGACGAATAAGCACAATCAGGACAGCCTTGACCATCCACAATAAAAGCCATGAAAGCTAGGAGCATCAAACCTAACTATAAGAAAGGAATAATTTTCTTTAATCTCATTTTTATAGAGAAAAATGTTTTAAAAGTCGTTGGGAGAAACAACAATGTTGTTGTTTATTTGCTGAGTGACGTATTTTATAGTTTCTAAATTGTTGTTGTACTTTTTGATGCAGTCTTCCTCGATTTTCTTCAACTGATCAGTCGACTCCTTAAGTTCTCCATAACTCTCGATCGTTGACTTTATTGACTGGATGTGGTTCTTTAAATCTTCGACGATGGATGCGGAATCGATCCCATTTTGGCTGAAATTAGTACTAACACTGACTTTAAGAGCAATTTTTGGAGGTGATCGGTAAAACTGATTTGAATAGTATCTCCACCAACGAAATTATCCATCCTTATTTACAAATTTTATCTTAATTAAATAACTTAAAATAATATTTATTTAAATTAATATATTTCTTTTTGTATGAGTTCTGAGGGTTTTAATTGCAATATTTGCCTCGATATGGCTAAGGATCCGGTCGTCACTCAATGTGGGCATCTTCACTGGTTGTTTATTCTCTTAATAAGACAGCTGGCCTTGCATATACGAGTGGATGCAAACTAATACTGGCAATACATGTCCCTTGTGTAGATCGGGGATATCGAAGGATTCCTTAACTCCAATTTATGCTAATGGACAGCCTGAGATCGATCCAAGGTACCCTGACATGACCATTTGAGGTCTAACATTCCTGAACGTCCCGCAGGACAGCGAACAGAACCAGAACCGCAGGGGAATGGGTTATTTGATGCCTTCTTCCCTTTCACCGTCTCTTCCATTAATTTTGGCCTCTTTCCCTTCAGTTTTGTGTCCCTCTTTATCCCAATGAACAACGACCGAGATCGTCAGCCATCCGCTGGTAATTCGCCTTATAATGTAGATCGGGTCCACCTGGCCTTCCCCCACTTTTTCCTCATCGTAGGAGCGTTATTCATATTATTTTTAATGTTTTCATGATCAATAATTATTTATTTTACTTGGTCCCTTACTCTTTCGACGTTGTGATTCTTGGAAATATCTACGATGACTGTTGTAATTTAGAATTCATATTTATGGGATAATCTTGGTTAGCCGTGTAACCGCAGGCTAATTATTGGCATTCCTAGGTTATTCTAGCCTATTAAGGGATTCCTTTAATTAGGCTTTCATTAGTTGTTTAAGGAAAGGGAGACCACAGCCAATCATTCAGGTATCTCCCGGCGGTGGACGCGATATTTGGCTGTGTCTTTTGCTCAATTCTCAGCAATTACTCTAATCCTCTTAGAGAATCTTCCTACTAGTAAATCCATCCCCTGTTTTAGAGGTATATCCCTATGATCACTAACTTGATCCACCATCAGGTTTGGTGGACATTGGAGATACCAGTTTTAGAGTAGATGGAGATTGATTAAACAAAAATCCAATAACCAATATTCAAATTTAATGAAGCCACAATTTGTTGGCCTAGAACTTACCAGATTTGGGCACCAAACTAGCTGAGATGTCAAAACTTTTTTTATTAATTAAAAAATGTCAAAAGAGCACTTAATTTAGGGAGCTTGAATATCCATGCTGTTTCTTCCGACAATAGCTATCGAGATACGCTCTCTAAACCATCCAGGTGACCCTTTAAATCATTGACCCGATCCAATGAACTGATCGTCCGTTTATGGGCCAAGGATTCCTGAGAATCAATTCCTAAATTCCTAGCCATGCTATTCGACGTCAACCTTAACAGACTCTTCCTAGCCACGTTACAACAACCCCAATTAAATATCGAAATTTAATTAATCGATTTATTGTAAAGTGACAATATTCTTTGGGGAATTTTATCATATCACTAATGGCGCTGTAGCCTCCAAAATCAAGGAACGCTGGATTTCTGGAGAGTTCCAGCCACCAATGCCTTTTGAAGATTTGATACGAGTGAACCATGGAACTTGCCGTCTTGACTCGAAGTTCCAGTCACTCGACAGATACGTGGTTGTGTGGGGTCGAGGGAGGAGCATCGGGCCAGATGAGGTCCCTGCTAAAGTGTGATGGGATCACGTGATTAGTTAGTTTGTGTGATTGTGGTCTATGGTGTTATTATTATCATTAGCATTCCTATATATTGTAAAGAGACAATATTCTTGAGAAATTATCATATAACTAATGGCGCAGTATTAGCATTCCTATAGGATATTGCGTGGCGCCATGTGGTGCTATGTGGGTAATTTGTCAAAAATGGCGTCATTGGATCCACCTTACTGAGGAGGTGCCCAATGCCTGGTCGGCATCAATGGGATCCAACAATTCTTCTCCGGGGATAACGTCGTTTACTGGTGACAAGTTCTGGAATGCTGGAACAAGTCAGGATCGGAGAGTTAGTTAGTTTGGTTACCATTGGTCTTTGGAAATAATTGTAATTAATTTAATATGCATTAATGGAAGGCTAATGATAACCATCTTTCATGCTCCCCCGTAATATTATACCACTTTCCGAGGGAAGGATGATATGACTAGGATTCATCTTGTAACAATCAGACCTGTTCAATCACTCTCTGTGATCTTAAGTCGTTCTCCATTTTTTCAAAAAATTATGGCAATTTCCGAGAAAATAGTCAATTAATTAAGAGTCATATTGTGGCATTTCAAAGCAGACCGACTCAATCGATCCCTTCCACTTCTCTAACGAGCGTTTTTATTTAGTAGTACATTATGAAAAGTACATATTATTATTATTAAAGCACTTTCACGAAAGCCATAATGATTATAGCCCCGCATGTGCAACACTCAAAGAAACAATATTTATAGTTAGTATTTTCCATCTTCCTCTGTCGAATGCGAGTGATCTCAATTCGTCCAGGTCGTCTCCCGTCTTTAAATTTTTTCTCACACGATTTAAGTCTTTGTTTAGGGCTGTCAGAAGTGTCGATCTAGGTCGTCCGCGGAAGAGTTTTTCGCATCTGTCAAAGTAATCTTCCATCGCTTTGTTAGCGGGTGCGTCCGTACATAATCATTTAATATTATAAATTTTAAAATAGTCTATTGAAGTTAGAATTAATTTTATTAATTTTAGTTTTTACTATTAAAAAACAAGTGAAACCGGTAAACCTATAATTAAATTAATCACTATTGTTTTGTGGTCACATTGTCTTATTTTTATTATTGAGACGAATGAACAACGCTGAGGCACTGAAACAGCACAAATTAGCGGTCCAAAGGGACTATTCGACTCAACCAAGGCTCAGTATATAAAATTTTAATCACAACAGCGTACCAAACTGTTCGTGCTGTAAATGGCCCACTGGTAATACTTGATGAAGTAAAATTCCCTCACTCTGCCGAGATTGTGCGAATTAGACTCCAGGATGGCTCCCTAAGGACAGGTCAGGTGCTGGAAATTAAGGGACACAAGGCAGTTGTTCAAGTTCTTAGTTTATTGATCCATAGGTCTTCGAGGGGACTTCGGGCATCGACACCAGATATTCTACATGTGAGTTCACGGGAGACATCTTCAGTATGGCAGTCTCTGAGGACATGCTTGGTTGAAAGTCACTGTTATTGGAGGTCGGGTTTTCAACGGGTCCGGAAAGCCTATAGATAAGGGACCGCGTGTCATTGCTGACGAGTATTTAGATATTCAGGGACAACCTATAAATCCTTGGTCTCGGATTTATCCACAGGAAATGATCCAAACGGGGATCTCAGCGATCGACACTATGAACTCAATTGCCAGAGGACAGAAGATTCCTATATTCTCAGCTGCTGGACTGCCTCACAACGAAGTAGTTGAGTCATTTACTAAAGATTGCCGCTCAAATATGTCGACAAGCTGGACTGGTTTCCTCTAGATCAGGAAAGGCTGTAGTGGATTCCCACGAGGACAATTTCGCCATCGTCTTCGCGGCCATGGGAGTTAACATGGAGACTGCTAGATTCTTTAAGAATGATTTTGAACAGAACGGGACCATGCAGAATGTCTGCTTGTTCCTCAACCTCGCCAACGACCCCACGTGCTCATTTTATTGACTTGTAGGATCGAACGAATCATAACTCCAAGATTAGCCCTCACCACGGCTGAATATTTGGCTTATCAGTGCGAGAAGCACGTGCTTGTCATCCTGACCGACATGAGCTCGTATGCTGAGGCTCTCCGAGAAGTCTCTGCTGCCAGAGAAGAGGTCCCTGGAAGACGAGGTTTTCCAGGGTACATGTACACCGACTTGGCTACTCTCTACGTGCGAGCTGGGCGAGTTGAGGGACACAGTGGGTCAATCACGCAGATCCCAATTCTCACTATGCCGAACGACGGTACTATTCGTCTTTTATTGTAGATATAACTCACCCGATCCCTGACTTGACTGGGTACATCACTGAGGGACAGATATATGTGGACAGGCAGTTGTACAACAGACAGGTTTATCCTCCTATAAACGTACTCCCTTCACTGTCTCGTTTGATGAAGTCGGCCATAGGAGAGGATATGACTAGAGAAGACCACGCGGACGTGTCAAATCAGCTGGTGGGTGTTGTGGTTACTGTAGTATGCTTGCTATGCCATTGGAAAGGACGTACAGTCTATGAAGGCTGTTGTTGGAGAAGAGGCTCTTAGTGAGGAGGATCTTTTATATTTGGAGTTCTTAGAAAAGTTTGAAAGACAGTTCATTTCCCAAGGTTAGTCGTTGTGATATTGTAGGCGCTTATGAAAATAGATCTGTATTTGAATCCTTGGATATTGGCTGGAAACTACTTCGTATATTCCCTAAGGAGATGTTGAAGAGAATCCCCCATAATATAATAAAGAAATACTATCAAAGGGATTCTTCAGAGTGATCACTGACTATTCTAATTACTAATATATTATGGTGTTTATTATAATATTTGTCCATCACTTGTGAGAGGCATTAGATTGTGGTGTAATGGATATCTTATGTGTGGGGCAATTAGATAGCCACTATTAATTGTGGGANCTTGTGAGAGGCATTAGATTGTGGTGTAATGGATATCTTATGTGTGGGACAATTAGATAGCCACTATTAATGGTGGGATTAGTTAAACTTAGTGTTCGAGATACAGTCATTGATATTCCTCTCGTGCTGTCTCATTAGCAGTTACTGTGTATGAGAGTTTTAGTGTTCGTCTGTTGAATTTGGTGAGTTGGTCTCGTTTCATTTTCAAATTGTTATGTAAGCTTGAAATAGGGACTGCGAATTTATTTAGTTTTGGAGGCAGTAAATGAGGTTTCCTTGGTTAGCTTTTTAAAAAAAAGTTGAACCAAAGGGACTCACTAACAGTACTTTGAACATCACCTCTCATATAGACTTTTCACACAGTAAATGACTTTCCCGTTTTGCTCATTCTTTTGATGGATTTAGATCGAACAGATTTGTCATACAAATTCTTGAGATTTTGAACATTCTATGATTGATTGATTTAAAATTTTGTCCGTTTGTAATTAACAAGCCAATTGAAATCAATTAGCTCATATGAACGATGTCACCAGCCTTCCAAAGTATCATCAGATTGTTGAGGAGTTGGTTTACAAAACGTATTCTAATACAAGCTATGGAGAAGATGCTCTCTCCGTCATAAGAACAGGTACTGCATGGTTGACAAATTGATTTTAACTATTCTTTTACACAGAGTATCCTATCGGTCATATCCTTGGAGGAAATATAACAAAAAATATAGAAAATGAGAAAATATTTAAGGTAAGACAAAATGTTGTTGACTCCTCAGTTGACAAATTGATTTTAACTATTCTTTTACACAGAGTATCCTATCGGTCATATCCTTGGAGGAAATATAACAAAAAATATAGAAAATGAGAAAATATTTAAGGTAAGAAAAAATGTTGTTGACTCTTCACAACTGAGCACGCTACTGTTTAGCTATAGATTGGTGTGAACTACTAATACTCATCCCACAATCAAAATCTTCTAAGATAAGCCCATTAAAATCAAATATTCGCTATTCGTCCCTTCTTTTAATTTATAAACTTCAGCACGTCCCCAAAGTATGTCATATTGTCCATACACAGAAAAACAAGTCAACTTCATGAGGAGATAAAAACATTTACTGCAATAGAGGTACGCCACCAGTCCAATCTTACGATCAGTTAACCCGGTGGTTCTCAACCTGGGAGAATTAATGAGAATAGAGAAATTAAGACTACTTTTAGGTATATTTGATCTTACAAGGAGATCATGTAACAGTAAAATCTTTTATAAATAAATTGACTTATTTTATGATTTCCAAAAAATGAAATTCGTCGTTTTTCTTAATGCGAAAAAGTTGCAGAAATTTATACATCACNCAAAGTATGTCATATTGTCCATACACAGAAAAACTTCATGAGGAGATAAAAACATTTACTGCAATAGAGGTACGCCACCAGTCCAATCTTAACCGGTGGTTCTCAACCTGGGAGATATCGCCAGCTTTTTGGAGATGGGATTTTTAATTATTGATTTTTTAATTTTTATAAAAAAACGAAAACACTTAGCAATGATTGAATCCGTCAAAAAATCTACGAATGGGAATACATTTGGAGTTGGGTTTTTTCTCAACCTGGGAGATATCGCCAGCTTTTTGGGAATGGGATTTTTAATTATTGATTTTTTAATTTTTATAAAAAAACGAAAACACTTAGCAATGATTGAATCCGTCAAAAAATCTACGAATGGGAATACATTTGGAGTTGGGTTTTTTCTAAACTTAATGAGATTAGAGAAATTAAGACTACTTTTAGATATCTTTGATCTTACAAGGAGATCATGTAACAGTAAAATCTTTTATGGATAAATTGACTTATTTTATGATTTTCAAAAAAATGAAATTTGTCGTTTTTCTTAATTCGAAAAAGTTGCAGAGTATGAATTTGGAAATTTATACATCACACTTGCTATCACTCAAAACTGAACTTTTTTTCAGGATTTGCTAAATTTTGATATTCCGCAGTGGATGATTGTGATTCAGAATTAAGAGAGAAAATAATAGACCTAAAAATAATGTATCTTATAAAATTGACTTTTAGAATGCTTCATTTTTGACATAATTCCAAGATTATAGAACAACCTCCAAATTTGTGTAATTCGATATCAGATAATCTTGTACTCTAAACTTCATATCTTGTTAAGGGAGGATGGAGCAAGATTATAGAACAGCTTCCAAAATTGTGTAATTCGATCTCAGATAATCTTGTACTTTAAACTTCATATCTTGTTAAGAGAAGATGCAGCTCACTTAAATTGACCAATAAATTGGAAGTTTGTGAGATGATATTCGACATCAGTTTCAGGATCACACTAATTATTATTGCATTTTCCAATAAAACTATTGGTTAACGAGCTGGAGTTGTTTAAAACAGTCAAATTTACTGATAACCACTGAGTTAACCCTGGATCAAGCAGACTATTAATTTTAATTATATTTTATAGGGATCACTGCAAAACTGCTTCAAGCAGGTCGAGGTAGAAAACGAGGTGGAAAAGCTCCACAAGTATGACTTCTCTCTACGAACGGGCTGGGCGAGTTGAGGGGCACAATCACGCAGATCCCAATTTCCACAATACCGAACGACGTCTTTTATTGTAGACATCACTCACCCTATCCCCGACTTGACTGAGTAAATGACCTAATGGCGAACGAATTTGAGATTATCCACCTGGGATGAAACTGCATAAATATTCTACAGGGGTCGCCTTGATGCCCTCAAGGTGGAAGAAAGAGTCAATGCTTATGTGCAAACGCTAGAGCCACTGAAGACTTTGGAGAGTGTGCAAGCTGAAAAGAGGCATGGAGTATCGATGCCTGTTGACAAGGAAGACGGGATGGAATGTCAACCTAGGGTAGTCTCTGAATGTGGGGTGTGTAGTGACGTGAACACACCTATACAAGCAATAAAGGTTGGCCCCAAGAAGAGAAGGTTGAGTTAGACGGGCGTTATGAAATAATTACTTTTACTTAAAAGTTAAATAAATCATAAAAATTTCAAGTTTAACATAAATATAACGATTTAAATCGCCTTTAAATATTTAATTTTTATTATATTAAAAAATATTTAATTTTTTATTATTTAAATTTAAATAATTTGTGCGATATGGACAATTATACTGAGTGTGAATGTCAAGTCACAACAAATAATAAACTTCCACTTCCTCTGGACGAGAACGCGATCATCATGAAAGTCACAAAGTCATCAGACGTCCTTAGTCTAGTCAAAAAGGCTGAGGAATTATTCAATGTACTGCACCATATTTTACTTCTAGACCGAAGTAAATCAAATCCTGTGGGAAGGAATGGACAGAGCCACCCATAAGGTTGTCTCCGCGGCAGAAGTATTCAAGCATCACTATCCTGTTTTTTATTTTCCTAACAATTAAGGGACTTCATCAGATATCACGTGCGCACTACAAATGGTAATTCATCCTGGTTATAGTAGTTATGATAATAAATGGGTCCCCAATTCTGATCCTCAGTTGAGCCCAATCTCGGCCAGTCAGTATTATCCTGTTCTACAAATACTTTTGTCAAAAAGCCCTCTTCCTGATGACTTTTTTGGGTATTATTCGCTTATAACTGAAGGTACCAACCTCCGTATGATTTTGATNATCCTGTTTTTCATTTTCCTAACAATTAAGGGACTCCATCAGATATCACGTGCGCACTACAAATGGTAATTCATCCTGGTTATAGTAGTTATGATAATAAATGGGTCCCCAATTCTGATTCTCAGTTGAGCCCAATCTCGGCCAGTCAGTATTATCCTGTTCTACAAATACTTTTGTCAAAAAGCCCCCTTCCTGATGACTTATTTGGGTATTATTCGCTTATAACTGAAGGTACCAACCTCCGCATGATTTCGATATTTTCTGGAAAGATGTTGTGGACTCCCAGTGATGGTTTCACTTTTACTTTTAATATCATCTTTTTATTGAAGTGAAATCTTAGGGAGGTTCAGAATGTTTCTTCCGTCGTTTACCTTGGGAGTCTCCCAATCCATTTTCAACTCCACGAGTTTTAGTCAACGTGGGTAGATACATATACAAGTTTTGAAAATCGGATCAAGTGATCACTACCACCTACATTGGTTAGTAGCTCAGGAAGTCGAGGTGGGGGTGTATTTCTATTGCACGAAATGTCAACTTCATGTTGGATGAAAAGCCATGCCTTTTTTGTAAGCATGGTTGAGGTGACTGACTCTGGAGACATAAGAAACTCGGTGTTCTGAACAAGGGGTGTGGTACGGAGTACCCATTTTTGAATCCCTTCCGCACTAAAGGTGACTGACTCTGGAGACATAAGAAACTCGGTGTTCTGAACAAATGGTGTGGTACGGAGTACCCATTTTTGAATCCCTTCCGCACTAAATTGAATTAGCATGGGGATCATCTGTTTGCTTTCACGTATATGATGCAAATAAACATTTTTACATAAGAGACCATTTTTTGGATTACGTTTGCGTTGCGTCAGGTGGTTCACTTTGTGTGGTGGCGCTCAGTGTGGAAAGACATCGAAAAGAACCATTTTCTCTTCCCCATCCGGTCGACTCGAAGTCTGGATGGTATACTTCAACTTGGAATGTGAGGCGTTGCTTGCTCTTTTGGAAACTCTTACTTTTTGGAGACATTGAAAAAAACCCCTCATTATTATGCTCTTGATGCTAATGGTTTAAAATCAAAGATCCCGGAGCTACTGAGTCTTTTGTAAAAACATCTGATCGATGTTTGCCTAATCTAAGAGTCAAAACTATCTAAGAAATGTATCCCCATTCCTGGATTCACCGTAATCAGAAAAGACCTACGTGGAAGTGGACGACTTACTATCATTAAAAACGGTTTGACCTACTCTGATGTGATCACAGGAGTGGACAACATAACTTTACATCACAGGACCACTGAACAAATCTCGAATGATGTCGTTAATGGTTCAGGTCACCTCATTGATCAACTTATAATTCCCCCGTCGAGATCCTGCTCTAGATACTATATCCCTAAAACTATATAAACTCCATGAAATGGGAAATATTATATTATGTGATCTCAACGCCAAACACCCCCTCAATGACTAACTAATCAATCGGCCCATTGTTGACTCTTTCGAAAATGGTGATTCTAAACAACCCGAACATTCACACAAGGACCCCACTCAGAAAAAAAATGATAATTCAACTTCACCCGTCCATTTCTTCCTCAAGGATTTCCCCGNTGGGAAATATTATATTATGTGATCTCAACGCCAAACACCCCCTCAATGACTAACTAATCAATCGGCCCATTGTTGACTCTTTCGAAAATGGTGATTCTAAACAACCCGAACATTCACACAAGGACCCCACTCAGAAAAAAATGATAATTCAACTTCACCCGTCCATTTCTTCCTCAAGGATTTCCCCGTTGATTTCAAGGAACTTCACCTACGACTTACATCAAAATCCAATTATACTAAAGTTGTGCCGATTCAAAAGCCCACAAAGAACAAAGATCTTTCAAGGACTATAAGAAAGCAGATTGGCCAAATTTCAAGCTATTCATTGACCGTAAACTAACGGGATTTGACCCTTACACATTGGATTTTATCTACACGGCAGTGGGTCATCTAAACCGTGCAATCCCCGAGCAGAAAACTTGCTAGTCCCCCGAGCATTGTATAAATGCTACAACACTATCTTCAAGTCCTAAACTCGTTCCCTTATAAAGACGAAAAACGCTCTGAAGATGAACTAACCCTTTACTTTATCTGACCGGAATACTATCCGTCGAATCAATTTAAACAAATCCGGTGAATCAGAATTTCTCCTGCACCAAATATTAAGGAAGCTATCAACTTGATGAAGTACTACGCTTTTATAAGGAACATGGACTTTTCGAAGACCCACTCCTGTCGTCTCGTAATTTGGTAGCTAAGTTATCCTCATTGATCGAACTTTTTGTGCAAGATCCATAAAGAAGTCATTACGTCTGATCCAGATGGAATTATACTACCAGTTCTTGAAGCCGACAGTAGATTATGCTTCCTGGCTTACAGAATTTCAATTTCAAACTTCTAGATAAATTCCTTAAGAACAAAATTGGTCCGCATAACCAATTTATCTTCTCAATTATCCTCCCATTGCTCGAAAACGCAGGAATCCGAAATAATGGTTCCGAATTCATCACTCTCTGTGGCTCAGAGTTAGATCACTCCCACCAATCAGCGATAGACGCCTCCGGTACACGTAAATTGGGGAAAAAGAACCTTCTTGTGTTGGCATTGCTGTAGTTCATAGCTTAATTAAAAGACTCAAGAGCGAATTGATGCTTCCATTATACGCTGGTAGCTACTATGTACTTATCAACGGGAGATCTTTATAGTAAGTCGGGGGGTTAAGATATTTCCAAAATGAAGTAAAATATCTTATATGGGTACCTTATCTATGGACTATCACCTGTAATTAAAGCACATTGACAAAGCGTAATGGACAATTGAGATCACTTGAACTGTTCAGGGTAACTCAGATCTCCTAGTCAAAAGGGCTTGTAGTAAGTTCTATTTCCAAGTCGTTGTGAATTTGAAATACTATCTAAACTCAATGCCCCCCAGTGGAATTGTCCTACCAATTATAAAAAAGTCTTAGTAATCAACCGTAACAAAAGCGTCAGTCTTTCAAGAGGACTTTAGTCCCCCAGTGGAATTGTCCTACCAATTATAAAAAAGTCTTAGTAATCAACCGGAACAAAAGCGTCAGTCTTCCAAGAGGACTTTAACACAGAAATATCCTCAATTTATGGCCCAGCTATATCCAGAAAGTTTAGACGACAATATGCCTAATATTTATGGGAGTTGCCATGAGAAATCATTTAGACAACAAATCTTAGTATCCAATCTGAAAATCAGTTAAACTCTGGAAACTGAATTAAGAAGGATCATGGATGTGACTAAGCTTGAGGATTGAGTCTGTTTTCACAATTAATCAAGACAAGTTATGGAATAATTTATAATGTACCATCATAAAAGGGGATATGTCCATAAACCTAGAAGACGTCGAACTTCCTGATCATAGAAGTGTCAAGACAACTTTTATATTCTAATTCCGTTTGACGGTGAACGGAAAAAAGATTATTTAGGGAAATAAACGTTACTTTATAGAAACTTTAGAAATTTGTGGTTGTTAAATACATTTGGTGACCTTGCCTTACTAAAATCTGCTGGATACCCTCCGCAGTTGTTCTCACTGGCCTGGACAAAGGAGACGGGAAACAGTCAATGAAATCACNTCATAGAAGTGTCTGAAGACAACTTTTATATTCTAATTCCGTTTGACGGTGAACGGAAAAAAGATTATTTAGGGAAATAAACGTTACTTTATAGAAACTTTAGAAATTTGTGGTTGTTAAATACATTTGGTGACTTTGCCTTACTGGAATCTGCTGAATACCCTCCGCAGTTGACCTCACTGGCCTGAACAAAGGAGAAGGAAAACAGTCAATGAAATCACTACCTTTCTGTTTTGTGAGAAGAGGTCACTAATTTGGGACAATGATGGTTTCCTACTAACATAATCAGCAGTGTGATAAAGACCGAGTTCCCAGAATACACATATGAACAGGTAAAAGCATCTTCAATGATCGGATTCATGAATTATGGGGGAGTCCATGATTTTGGAACGTCCCACTAACTTTAATGCATTACAACCCAGTTATTTTTGATATATTCAAAATTATTCTGCCCCCACTCAGTCATCTTTGTTGAATCCCGGCCGTGGTGGAAAAAAGCTAGAGGACCCTGAGTTCTAATAAAGCATCAAAATCGATATTAGTAAAGGAAGAGACTGTTAAGTGATCACTGAAGGCGTATCTCTCCTAGTAATATCTCTCAATCGCGACACAGTCAACGCAAATTCTAACAACTCCCACAGGACATCCTGCAATTAACAGACAACTCCCACCTCTGTGTCGCCTCCAATTTTGCCATGTTTTTCAGCATATAGTCTAATCGTGGCTCCACAGGTACCCGTTCCACTGAGTCTGAACACGACACGTGACGAATCGTCGAACATAAGCCTCACCCCCTTGAATAAAACCGACCCCTTACTTGCCCAGCCGTGACTGAACCATCAACGGGATCCTTATACTCGAAATTGTCCGCTTTTACAAGAGAAACTGTCTTTTGGTCGCAAATAAAGCTGCTGAGATTATGTTGAACTATGTAATTCTGGAGTGTCTCCATCACCTGCAAGGCCAAGACTTCTTCCACGTCCTCGTAGTCGTACCTTGTGAAGTAAACACGGCCGAATCTCCTCCAGTGAAGGTCACAGAGTTCATTCAAAGACTTTTTCGTATAAGCCATGATTGATAAAACGGCAAGGGCTCCCCACATTCCATCCTTTTCCCTACAGGTAACCAAATCAGGCAACCTAATGTGATTTGACCCAATTCCGAAGCTTTCCTCGCCACACAAGGCGATCTGTCCCCCATCCAATAGATTTCCAAAGAATTTCCATCCAGTGGGAGTCTCAAAGCATGCCATTCCCAGTTTCTCGGCGACTCTAAGCAACTTTAGTTCATTCTAATACTTGTCTACAGCCGAGGATGTTGGCATGCTACGAGCCACTCCCACGGTCCCCTCCACGTTGGCAAATGCTGGTAATATGGAGATATTTTCGGCAACAAGAGCCAAGAGATCACATGGAGTGAGAAAAAACCCCCCATGTCCGATAACCATGCATCTATCCCCGTCCCCATCAAAGGCGACACCCAATTGGTGAACCCCATCATTCATGGCGTCCACCAGATCGCTAGCATAAGTCAAATTTGGGTCAGGATGTCTCCCACCGAAATCAGGGAGCGGAACCCCATTGACCACAGTTTCTGGTGGACAGCCCAATTCATTGCAGAACACGTGGAAAGCGTAGGGTCCCATCACTTTATGATATAATTACCCACAAACCCCCATTAAGGCAGTTCACCATCACCTTGTTCCCCTCAGAAAGATAGGTCCTCAGTAGATCAAAATTAAATAAATCCTTCAGCATATCCACGTAATCAGTGGAGGAATCGACTACTTCCACACAAAAGCTTCTCCCGTCAATCTTTACTAAACAGAATAAATACAGAGTATTTCTGGGAAGACACAACTGAGATATCCACGTGGAGAGTAGGACACGTTCTGTATTCCTTCATATCCTTACTGATTGAGTAAATGGTATCCCCCATCTTCTGAGAAGCGGGAGCTTTGGTGGTAATATACAGACTTACCTCCACTGCAATTGTTGAACTTTATTCCAAAACTCCCATTTTGTCCCCCAGGATTGTGGCTGGCAGTAAGAATGATTCCCCCATCGTATGAGAACTTTCGAATAAGACAGGAGACTGCCGGCGTAGACAAAATCCCATTTTTTCCAATCAGCAGCCTTCTCACCTTAACAATAAAATGTCCCCGATCATACCCCATTTGCGGCACAAATCTGGATTATTTTGTGGATAGCCACGTCGGTGTAGTAGCGTCCATCTCCCCCAACAACAAGGGAACAACCATTCAAAGAGTCACCGAGGCTCAAAAGAATGCTTTGAGTGAACGACTCAACATAGTTAGCTTGCATGAATTCCTTCACGTGTTTGCGAAGACCAGAAGTCCCAGGCTTTTGATTGGTGAATGAAGTAAACTGAATGACTTTGGTTTGTAAGCTCATAAAGGAGACAGAAGATTAGTATTGATTTTTAATTTAAATTTATTAGAAAATTAAAGTTTGAGTATATTTTGATGTTATATAACTTTTTTTAATTTATCTAATTTATCTAATTATAATCTCCAATAATAATTAATAATAATTAGACTTTTTGAAAATTCTTTAATTAGAGGCAAGATCAAGGCTCAATACATGCTGCTGCTCGTGGGACCCATCCATCTCATGGATAAACGCCGTGAAGATCACGGCTATCTAGAAAAGAGGTTACAAAGTGACGGAACAGTCGATCATCGGAGAGAAAAGATTGTCGCATAACAATCTAGAAACCTTTATTCCCCTATGCAGGGTGTCGTTAGGTCGGGCAGTTCTTCTTCTATCGCTAAATTGTGTGGCTCAAGGCTTGAACACCAAGTTGAAGTTTCTGATGGACGTTTAGGGTTCACATAGCTATTTATTTCTGGTTTTAGGTGTGACTTGTTATCAACAGTAACCACAAATGTTTTCATATTACCGCAAATGTTGAAAATCACATGATTGCTAAATAATGCTACTCCATTCTCAAACCTCCTATACGGATAATCTTTGAGTGGAAAGTAATACTTTTTATTAACCACATCTCACCGAGACAAAAGCCAACATTGTATCCAGTTCCCATGGTCGCAGTTTAGGGAGACAAGTCCTTCAAAGCGCACAAGTCCACCGCATTTGGGAGAATCTATACAAGAAATGATCAAGCTAAATGGAAGAAAGAAAATGATCCTTTTTGCTGTCCTGGCACATGACTCTTAAGACAGATGGATGAATAGAAGAAACTCATGTTCTCACTAAATTGAGTCGCCAATTCCAAATGATTTCCTAATTACTATCTAAACACGTGCTAAACAAAGATCCCTTCAAGAATCCTCTCCAACACAAGATATTGAATACGGTTCAATCAATAAACCCTACATAATTCTTACATCACTAAAATTATCTCAACATAATCGAGATGATTACCACTGGAACACCATAAAGGAACAAGCTCCACAGGTAGATCACATAGGATCCCTGCCATAATTCACTAGTACCGTGAATGATGGTCGATTTCAAAGCGAACTACCGAAAATCCCTCAAAAACTTAAAAATAATTCAAAGAAAAAAATCAATTAAAAAGATAAAAAATCACCGATTCACCTCTGAGCCAAACATAGAAGGGGCGATTTGTTCCACACCGTCAAAATATTTGCATTTCAAACAGTCTTTAGCCGATATCCTAGTACTCGGGTCATAGGTTAACAAGGCCAGCAATCTCAGCCAAATGTTACCTGAAGGAGTTCCCTACCGTCCTCATCCAGAGATTCAATCTCGAAGACTTCCTTAGAACGGGGCCACCGGGGAAACGCAGCGTTAAAGTGAGGCAGGGAACTAACTCCTGGGTAATTATCTTCATCAACCGTCCCTAAAGTAGCACGTGGCAAATACCCATCAACGCAAAAATCTTAAACAGCTGGTCGATTTCGGACTCCCCTCTAAATAGAACCACTCCCGTGCACTGGAAGGGATAAACTCATAGAAGGAACCATCTCTGAGAGGATACAACCCACACTCCACAAATCGATGGCAGACGTGTAGTAGAGAGACCCAAGGAGCAGTTCAGGAGGGCGATACCATAGTGAGACGACCTAGAATGTCAAATATTCCTACTTGATTAGTGTAAGGTTTGACAGGTATGCTGAAACACCGCCCAAGACCAAAATCCGCTAGTTTGATCGTCCCGTACTTATCAAGCAGTAAATTCTGAGGTTTTAAATCTCGGTGGACGATTCTTTTAGCATGGCAATACTCCAACGCTAGCAGAATCTGCCACATGTAGCTTCTCACGATTTGAGGGGACAGAGCACCGTGGGAGTAGTTGTGCATCAAAGTGTACAAATTGAAGGCCATTAGTTCTAGGACCATAAAAAGGTCAGTTTCTTCAACAATAATGTCGAAGAGTCTGAATTTAAGGAATTGGTACTTTATGATATTGCTGTCATTAGTTCTAGGACCATAAAAAGGTCAGTTTCTTCAACAATAATGTCGAAGAGTCTGAATTTAAGGAATTGGTACTTTATGATATTGCTGTGGTCCAATGACTTCATTAATGAGATTTCTCTGATGGCACTACTTGGGACTCCCTCTGACATTCTACAATAAAACCGAGTAGTTTGATACACGTCTATTATTACTCTTTTAATAGCCACTGCCTTTGAAGTGGTCGTCTCCACGGCTTTGAAAACCACTCCATAGGTTCCCTGGCCTAGTTTGTTGATTGCTTTGTATCCAGAAGGGCAAGTAATTTTCTCCATTTAATGATAAACAAGATGCTTGTTATTTGATATTTTTGGCCGCTTTAATTTTATTTTAAAATAAAATTAAAATAAATAATATTTATAAGTAAATAATTTAACTATTTCAAGCAGTCGTGATTTATCTAAAATAATTTTACTACTTTACATTTCAGTAGCGTGGGAGAAGCTAAGTTCCGTGGAGATTCCGTCGGAAAAAAATATTTACCAGTTGGATAGATGGGTAAGAATATGGTTGTCTTGTTGCACTTATTTGGACTTGTACGCCACCAGAAACCATCGAACCGCATGCCACTTCATAATTAGTCGGGCAACTTATTTCTTTTCGTTTTTTGGGTTAAATAAGTGACTGGTCAATGGGAGAGACCAGAATTTATCGAGTCCCAATGTTGTAGTGTATGCCGTAATTATTTTCTATTAGAAATGTCCGAAAATTAATAATTCTATTAATAGTTACCTTGTTCTCCCTCAAAGTAGACTCGTTCACCTTTCTACAAATTTAGCTCCAGACGAGTGTATCTGACGTTTTTACATTCCGAAACGTGGTTTATCCAATGTCTTTTGAGTCCATTATTCCAAGAAAAGAATAAGAACGATAGGTCAATCATCCAACTGACAAGTCAAATAGGTGATGCCACACTTTTAATGTGACATAATAATGATGGGAGGATTGACA
Source organism: Dicyema japonicum (assembly GCA_011109175.1). Taxonomy (NCBI): domain Eukaryota; kingdom Metazoa; phylum Dicyemida; class Rhombozoa; family Dicyemidae; genus Dicyema; species Dicyema japonicum. The sequence continues at coordinate 2,360,849 of RDEW01000001.1, read as the reverse complement.
TAATTTCCACGTGTNCATTTCAAACAGTCTTTAGCCGATATCCTAGTACTCGGGTCATAGGTTAACAAGGCCAGCAATCTCAGCCAAATGTTACCTGAAGGAGTTCCCTACCGTCCTCACCCAGAGATTCAATCTCGAAGACTTCCTTAGATCGGGGCCACCGGGGAAACGCAGCGTTAAAGTGAGGCAAGGAACTAACTCCTGGGTAATTATCTTCATCAACCGTCCCTAAAGTAGCACGTGGCAAATACCCATCAACGCAAAAATCTTAAACAGCTGGTCGATTTCGGACTCCCCTCTAAATAGAACCACTCCCGTGCACTGGAAGGGATAAACTCATAGAAGGAACCATCTCTGAGAGGATACAACCCACACTCCACAAATCGATGGCAGACGTGTAGTAGAGAGACCCAAGGAGCAGTTCAGGAGGGCGATACCATAGTGAGACGACCTAGAATGTCAAATATTCCTACTTGATTAGTGTAAGGTTTGACAGGTATGCTGAAACACCGCCCAAGACCAAAATCCGCTAGTTTGATCGTCCCGTACTTATCAAGCAGTAAATTCTGAGGTTTTAAATCTCGGTGGACGATTCTTTTAGCATGGCAATACTCCAACGCTAGCAGAATCTGCCACATGTAGCTTCTCACGATTTGAGGGGACAGAGCACCGTGGGAGTAGTTGTGCATCAAAGTGTACAAATTGAAGGCCATTAGTTCTAGGACCATAAAAAGGTCAGTTTCTTCAACAATAATGTCGAAGAGTCTGAATTTAAGGAATTGGTACTTTATGATATTGCTGTGGTCCAATGACTTCATTAATGAGATTTCTCTGATGGCACTACTTGGGACTCCCTCTGACATTCTACAATAAAACCGAGTAGTTTGATACACGTCTATTATTACTCTTTTAATAGCCACTGCCTTTGAAGTGGTCGTCTCCACGGCTTTGAAGACCACTCCATAGGTTCCCTGGCCTAGTTTGTTGATTGCTTTGTATCCAGAAGGGCAAGTAATTTTCTCCATTAATGATAAACAAGATGCTTGTTATTTGATATTTTTGGCCGCTTTAATTTTATTTTTAAATAAAATTAAAATAAATAATATTTATAAGTAAATAATTTAACTATTTCAAGCAGTCGTGATTTATCTGAAATAATTTTACTACTTTACATTTCAGTAGCGTGGGAGGAGCTAAGGTCCGTGGAGATTCCGTCGGAAAGAATACCTACCAGTTGGATAGATGGGGAAGAATATGGTTGTCTTGTTGTACCATTTGGACTTGTGCGCCATCAGAAACCAATGAACTGCATGTCACTTCTTAATTAGTTGGGCAAACCTTGTTCTTCCTCAAGGCAGACTCGTTCACCTTTCTACAAATTTAGCTCCAGACGAGTGTATCTGACGTTTTTACATTCCGAAACTTGGTTTATCCAATGTCTTTTGAGTCCATTATTCCAAGAAAAGAATGAGAACGATAGGTCAATCATCCAACTGACAAGTCAAATAGGTGATGCCACACTTTTAATGTGACATAATAATGATGGGAGGATTGACATAATTTCCACGTGTAACACTCAGTAATATTTATTGAATTTTATTAACNTTTTTACATTCCGAAACTTGGTTTATCCAATGTCTTTTGAGTCCATTATTCCAAGAAAAGAATGAGAACGATAGGTCAATCATCCAACTGACAAGTCAAATTAGTGATGCCACACTTTTAATGTGACATAATAATGATGGGAGGATTGACATAATTTCCACGTGTTAAACTCAGTAATATTTATTAAATTTTATTAAATTTATGATATCAATCTTAACTAACCTCATCTTCGACATTTATATTATTACAAGTACTCTCGCCCTACCATGACAAAGCACGTGTAACCCGGGAACTCCTTGATCCTGACTCGTTCCAGCTTTCCATAACTGTCTCCAGGTAACGACATTATCCAGCGGGTAAGAATAGTTGGATCCTCTTAATGACGGTAGGCATTGGGCGTCTCCTCAGTAAGGTGGATCCAATGACGTCATCAGAAAGAAGGAAAATTATTTATGACCAACTAGCCACACAGCACCACATGGAGCCACGTGGCTCTAAAAAAAATTTGTTAATACACTGAAACAATAAATTCGGTTGAGGTGGTGACGTCCCTTATGGAACGAAAAAGTCTCTATACTACAATAAGACTCCTTTCACCCTTGGCATGAACGATGATCAAGAGGCATTGACTGCACGTAATACACGCAGAACTGTTCAAGTACAGACTCATTGAACTAGCGTCAGTCATAACAAAAATCTTAATGGAATAGCTTTTTGTAGGACTACTACTCCCAACAGAAAAACCCTGAAAACCAAAAGGACCAAAAATATTATCTAATATTACCCTCAATATATAAGACACCAAATGGACGAATATCTTTCTCCAAGCCAAAGTGGATTCTGTACTGGGCAGACAACTGCAGACGCCGTTTTGGCGCACAAATGGTATGGGGACTGTGCAAAAAATACAAAACGCAATTAAATATTTGGGGATAAACCTTTGGAGGTCCGTTGACGCAGTAAGCAGAAACAAACTGAAGATTCTTGAAAAGATACTAAACCAAGATGAAATTCAATAAGCATTCTGTTGGACAACTCTCTCTTCAGTCAAACTGAGGAATGCAGACATAAAACATTTTAATACGACATGCGGTATCTTCAGGGAGATTCACTATCTCGTGATATATCTGCAGTGTCCTTAAAAATTTTCAGAGAAACTCAACTGATATTATCTATGAACTCCTGTATACAAGAAAATATTAGACATGTAAAACTCAAAAAAATCAAAAGGGCCGCATAAAATAATTTGAGTATACAAGCGGGCCACAGCAACAAATCTGAAAAACACCGTAATCTTATTGAAGTGTAATACTACTACAGCGGCTAACGCTCCACAACAGCAAATATAACATTTTAAATCAAACATTCAAAGTAATCATTTTCACTCCTTAGTCTGTATTGTCTGAAATCTCCGTCATTGTAAGATTTGCCACCGAGGGCAATAGAATGCAGTAACAGACGCGACATTAGTTTGCTCTAACACTCTTGTTGCTATGTCAACTTAGCTTTCAATTCTTTGAGTCTTGAAACACGCATTTGGTCGTCTTGTTTATCGCAAGATCGATGGTTAGTTTCATTATGTCTTTTTAAGTTGACTCTTTTGGTGTGGCAATTCTGTTGTCGCAAGCTAAACAATGTGTCCTTGCATTATCCGCTGTACAAAAGTACTGTAGTCTACATTTTTCTTGAAATAANTTGAAACACGTATTTGGTCGTCTTGTTTATCGCAAGATCAATGGTTAGTTTCATTATGTCTTTTTAAGTTGACTCTTTTGGTATGGCAATTCTGTTGTCGCAAGTTAAACAATGTGTCCTTGCATTATCCGCTGTACAAAAGTACTGTAGTCTACATTTTTCTTGAAATAACCGACTTTCTTCCTCAAGTTTTCTATTCTTAGCTGAATATTCTAAATGGAGTCAGATTTCGCAGTGCTTTATAGAAACAATATAGGGCGTACAAAGAAAATAACACGTGGTACGTGTAGAGCAGTATCGTTTTATGGGAACGTTCATATATAAGGGCTAAAAGTTCAAGCGTATAAATTTAAGAGAGGAGTCACTCTATTGTTTAACGTTCTGAAGCTTGGTTTTCAGTCTCAGAGGCCACCAAGTAAGAAATCTCTGATGTACGAAAATAACGTACTACTGTCTGATGTGTTGAGATGGGCTGGATGGTCGGTATTACAGTGCATACAAGGAGCCTTTTATTTTATTTATTGAAAAATTGATGAAAGCAGTGCTCGACTAGACTTTAGATGAAGGCGAAAAGTGCTATTAGCGTCGGTCAGAGAAGTAACAGAGAAAATGATGGCAAACTTACTGATAAGAGATGCTATCACTGACTCTTATGTCGCAGGACGGAATAACCATAAAAGGAGTCTGAGGTCGCAGATGGGAGTCCAAGCTATGGCAGGACTTGTGGTAAGAAGCCTCAAAATGACACCCTCTTTACTTACCTTTGTTAATAAAGTTTCTTAAAGTTAAAAGTTGAGCGTCTTCTGACCACGTAGAACGCTCATAACCGCGGTCAGTCTATTTGAGACCATTTACAGAATCAACTGTTTTTCTCTGGTGATCTTATTTTAATGAAGCGGTTTTCCCCAATGTCGTAGACTGTATAAAAATCCTTTGTGGGGCCTGATATGGACTATATTTGTGAAAACACATACAAAATCAAGACAATACTGAAAGCGATTTTTGAACATGATACCGAAAAAATCGAAAACTCTAGTATACAAAGAAAATATGCCACATAAGACGAGTTCGTTGATGAAAATGATGAGGACCTGAAAAACTGAAAAAGAGATACCCACAATCGCCCAAAACAAACTGAAAAAGATCTGGTCAAACGACAAACTAACTGGAGCTGGAACACCTTCTGAGAGTCTACAATGCATTCGTAGTCCCAATTCCAATATATAGTACAACCACGTGGGGATTAAATAATAATGAANCTCGAAAACTCCAGTATACAAAGAAAATATGCCACATACGACGAGTTCGTTGATGGGGATGATGAGGACCTGAAAAACTGAAAAAAAGATATCCACAATCGCCCAAAACAAACTGAAAAAGATCTGGTCAAACGACAAACTAACTGGAGCTGGAACACCTTCTGAGAGTCTACAATGCATTCGTAGTCCCAATTCCAATATATAGTACAACCACGTGGGGATTAAATAATAATGAAGTTGGTAGCTATATATGTGTCCAAAAAAGACCCCCTACCAAATAATATACTCAAATTACAAGATCAGCCTTCGAAGATTTATTTTTAGGACAAATACTGCGCCTTGACCCTACAACTCTTACGAATGATTCGATGGAAATGTATTTTACAGAGGAATACCCATTCAGAGGAAGACCAAGACCTTTACGGTTGTTCTTAATGCCGACCTAATAAAGATCAATTGTAAACTCTTCAAGATCTCGACAACCTACAAAAAATGGCATGGAACAAGGGTGACACGGATAAACTGTTGAATCAAACTATTCTAGCCATTCTCTTCGAGGAGTCCATTGTCTTAGAGCAACGTTTCTCAACGGGATCCGTGGTATCCCCTAAGATCAAAAGTCTTATTGACTTTATCTTAAAAAAATAAAACTTAATATTAAATCAATTTGAATATAAAAATTAGGGAGGGGTCCCCAAAAAATATTTTCTGGATTTAGGGGTCCCGGAAAAAAAGTCGAGAAGCGCAGTTTAGAGTGTTAACTTTTTATTAATGATGGCTTAAAAAATTATATGACAAAGTAAATCTTAGTTAGACACCACATACCGTTTTTTCATAACCCCCTTACATCCCAAATGTCTTCATGTGTGCTAGTAATACCGCCACATACCAAAGTGGTACTATGCTAGACAAGGACTGCTAACCAGGTGAAAGATTATAATTTACTATTAATAATAATGGATCACACTGAAACTCACAAATTTTCCAGCCATAAAAATAAATAAACAAGTTCAAGTAACAATTTGAAATATTAAAAATTCTAATCAAGAAAATTTCTAGAATCGATGGCCTCCTACAAAATAAAGACAAAGAAACCTTAAGGCGCTCTCCCAAAAGTGAAAACTCAGAGCATAAATCAGAGACTGCGTTCTTCAGAGCATCCAAAGGGGAATAGTCGGATGATGACGTCTGCACACGTATAATTGTTTCATATACAAAAGGATGGGGGACTTTGTAACCAGCAAATATCACATTTTTATCCTTCCTTAATTGACTGCAATAATGCATTAAAGATACACTGCCAGTAGATTGCCCAAAGTATGATCCTCCTTTAAAATTTTGAAGACTGCTGCGTTTCTGACTTTAGCTTCCCTCTCCATTGTGATCCTTAAATTTTAGTTTATTTAATACTTATTTTCACCGTCAAATAGTAAAAAAGACTCGAAGGAAGGAGGAGCGTTCATAGATCAAACAACAAAGAGCGAAGCTTTTAAGTTTAAAATTTTATTATTAATTTAAAATAATTTAATATTTTATAATAGCAATTTTCAAAATTGAATTCAGGATGGATGTCTCCAATGTAAACCTTGATTAAAAGTACTATCATGAGTCGTTTCCACAACTCCACTGGAGGGGTTTCCACAACTGCATGTGGATGGATGTCTCCAATGTAAACCTTGATTAAAAGTACTATCATGAGTCGTTTCCACAACTCCACTGGAGGGGTTTCCACAACTGCATGTAATGGACGTCTTACTTTTATGTTGATTCCGGATGGACTTTGTTTTTGTAGAAGTGGAAACTGGATACACTTAATAAGTTGTTAACTTTAACTTCTTTCTCAGTGTATCCGGGGTCAATGAATGTCGTTCGATGTTTTCTGAGTGGCTTGATAGTCAAACCTCCGTATTACACTAATTTTTACATACACGGATGGTGTAGTACTCACTTTTGATTTCCTGATGCCCCAGAGACCATCTGGACATCTCCTTGACCTGTTTGACCGCCTAAAAATGACGAGAGACAGGCTTATTGTAAACAAGCGGAGGGAAGTCATGCATTACAATACTTACTTCGAATGAAAGGCTGATCAACCCCTGGTTTTTAATGTAAACCAACTTCCATGTAAAACAATGTGAAAATATTGGGAGACATCTTCGATTCTACCATAGAGACATGTTAAGTTAAACAATGTCTTCCAACAAAGTTGAACTTTGTGAAGGCACTTTTTGGACAATGCAAGAAATCATTCAGTCCCCTATACATTCAATATATCAAACCAACTATCAACTACGGCTGCTATGGGGAACAAACCTTACAAAGACAAACCTAAAGAAGATCGACGACTCCCGATTCGTATCAACTTAAAACTTATATAAGTTTTCTGATCTAAGAAAGTACCAACCACCAGGTTCTTGTTAGGGAAATGAGTGCATAGTTTTTTCGTATCAACTTAAAACTTATATAAGTTTTCTGATCTAAGAAAGTACCAACCACCAGGTTCTTGTTAGGGAAATGAGTGCATAGTTTTATTTCCGGTAGCATCTATCTATAACACGACCATACAAATAATGAAAGAGATCTTGAGAGCACTAAAGATGATGAGACTACTTAAAGATGGGTCACCCAATGACCACGTCTTTCTCTTAATGAATAGTTAAGGTCATTTCTTTAGATAAACATCATCCGGGAAGACAAGCTATTTATGAGTGTGACTTGACGTTAACCAGTCTTGAAATCTATCTACAAAAAGTAAGTCGACCATGCGCGTGTGCTTCGTGGGCCCATAAAAATAGAAGTTAGCCAAAAATGATTCTAAAATTACGGATCGATGAACTTCTGGAAAGTCCCAGTCTCAAATGCCTCTGGAATTCTTAATACGTAAGATCCGAGGAACGTGCCGTTGTGACTATGAGGAATCAGTTATACGACCGATGCTTACTNCCCATAAAAATAGAAGTTAGCCAAAAAATGATTCTAAAATTACGGATCGATGAACTTCTGGAAAGTTCCAGTGTCAAATGCCTCTGGAATTCTTAATACGTAAGATCCGAGGAACGTGCCGTTGTGACTACGAGGAATCAGTTATACGACCGATGCTTACTTACGTGGACTCGAGAAGGAACATCGTGCCAAATTGAAGTCTCTTTTGGAGCGTGCCGGGAACATCACGTGATTAGTTAATTTGGTATTACCGTGGTCTTTGGATTTTTTTTCATTTCATTGAGGACAACCGAATGGCAATTCGGTGTGGAGGGATCTCAATGTTAATAGGTTTGAGGGTTACGTGTGACATAAGTTTGCTCATCGCTACACAAAATCGAGATCACCGAATAAAAAGTTACTGTTCGAAAATATGTCTCGAGATATTGAGGGAATTCTCAATTTACTCGGAGTTCTCGACAATAAACCCTAATCCATTTTGGAATCAAAGCATATACAGTATGACCCCGCTCTGGAGCATAAGTGCCCCAAAAACTGAGGGTGCCTCAAAATCCAGAAGTAAAAATAATTTGCTTAATATCAAAATTAATAATGAATAAACAAGTTTTTATTAAAAAAATAATCCGTTATTTTTTTTCTACATTCTTTGTTTTTTTAATCTTCAGATAAAATATTACAAAACTCTAATATTCTTTTAGAGTTTGTGGCATAAATTTATGAATACCTTTTTTTAATTTATTCATTTAAAAATTTGATTGTTATTACATGTCTCAGATTGATTTCATTTAGTTTTGGAAGAATAAGTTCTTCGTCTTCGGACACAAGAGTAAAAGATATCAAATTGTTAAAATATCTTGATTTAAGTGCCTTTATTATTCCCATGTATAATGGCTGTGCAAGTGACGTAGTATTCTTTGGCAGAGAAAATATTTTAACATTCGAAAAAGAAAAATTTTTATCACATGTTGCATTGTCTAGGATTAACAATATTTTTCTATTTTGACAAATCATTTTTTCTTTCAGCTGTCACAGCCACACATTAAAAATGTCTAAAGTCATCCGAGAATTTTTTGATGCTGCATACATCACTCCATGGTCCTCAGTATTGAAATTTTTAAAAAATGGAGGAGATTTAAACTTTCCTATTAGCAAAGGTTTTAACTTCTCCCCAAGCGCACTGCAACAAGGAAGAATGCTGACTCTATTATTTTTTATTCCATTACAGTTATCATTTATTCCCACCATGGTTTTGATGGGTATCTTTTAACACATGATGTTTCATCGCAATTGAAAATGTTACTTTCTCCTAAGCATTTTACAGAATCATCATATTCAGCAAAAAACGGTAATTGTGAAGTTTCAGATGAATTTTTCCCTCCATTTATAGATTTAAATATCAATTCGTGTCTTTTTTGAATCTATCTAACCATCCATTTGATGCTTTAAACGTCTGATAATTCTTCGAGAAATTAATAAAGCAATATTCTTCAATAATGTTCCAGAAATGGAAATATATTGCTCCCTGCATTTCATAAACGCTTCGTACACTAATTTATCTAGTTTCTGTGAGTCTGATAATTCTTCGAGAAATTAATAAAGCAATATTCTTCAATAATGTTCCAGAAATGGAAATATATTGCTCCCTGCATTTCATAAACGCTTCGTACACTAATTTATCTAGTTTCTGTGATTTCTCTACTGAAATATTTTTTTATTTCAGGATTTCGATCATTAATATTGTTTTCGTTAGAATGAACAAATCCATTTTGAAAAAAATACAAATATTTTTCTTAATTCTAGATACAGTACCTAAAATTGCATAATTTGACCCTTTTTTCCTTCACGTCTGGAAGATCTTTGGTTTGGGACGCAACTTGTGTAGACACGTTCTCAAGCACGAATATTTTCAAATCGGTTCAGACACCTGGAGCAGCTGCTTCGACTGCGTAGAACCTAAAATCAAGAAATATTTTTGTTTCGGGGATCGCTACCGATTTACTCCTGTTGCGACCGAATCATCGGGACTTGTATTTATTGATTATTTGCCTCTCAGATGATCTTTTCGAAGCCAAATCCATTACAATCTTCAATTTAGTATTATTATTAATCTTGTATTTTTTTATTAACAAAAAAAATTATTTTCCTTAAGTAGGGGATTTTAAAAATTTCCAAATTTGGAAATTAATACTTAAAAAAGGCATGATTCACAAAGTGCCCCAAAAAGCGAGGGTGGCCCAAAATCCGAGGGTGGGGTTTGGCTGGGGGCGGGGTCGGACTGTATTAAGATTAAGCGAAAAATCGAATTTAGGTGGAAAATAGTCGTTACGATTAGTCAACAATGAATAGTGATAAACGTCGAAAAGGAATGATACTCCCAAAATCCTTAATTTGTAAGATCTAAAAAGTGCGGTTGTCTAACAAGGATCATCAAATTCTAAGGCCAATACGGCCTTTTGCTGGCTCAAGGAAAGAAAATCTGACCAAGATAAAGGTAGCTATGCTCTTAAGAGAGACAGTTCTTTCTATTGGTTGTAAATGTATACAGTTTCTCCACGATCGGGTGACCCACATGAAAACAACTGGGAGTCTTCGCCTTGAACAGTTACTTTCCCGTTAACCACCTTTTTCCTTCGCTTAAAGAGATCAGGGGTAGTTCTGTTTTCTACACATAACGACTAAATCTATCTCCCAGCCCAAAACAGCTGATTATTCTCTAGTAACTTGACATTATCGTCAATAGATTTAATTGCTCTCAATTAAGAATCGATTTATACACAAGAGTTAGTGATTAGGCTATATTAGTAATTAACAGAGATAAGCGAATCCCAGGGAAACCATGACAACCGTAGTGAGTGCCATGTAAACCCATTCAGCGATTATAGTGTCGTGAGCAAACCTGTAAAGTTCTTGGGAACAGTATCGTGGATTTAAGGGTACCCCGTCTATTATTTGTCCAGTGGTGAGTTCGTAGTCGTGTTTTATCGATAGTATCCAAGAGTTCCCTGAGGGTGATGCCAAGAGATACCAAAAATGAGCCAAATGAATATTGTCATCAGTATTGCGATCATGACAATTCCCCGAAATGAATTTTTCTTTGATTTCGCAGTCAGTCTTTTGGCGAATTCATATCCCCCATCAGCAAGTATGTAAAGCCAGAAAACCCACCCCAAAACAGCGGAAACGATCAAATAAATTGTAAGCCTAGGCTGTCTGGGACACTGACTGTACATCACGTTACCTTTAAAAATAAACATACTCCAAAAAACCCACGGCAAATTCTAGAATGTGGAGAACATAGTTGCTGATTGCAATAAGAAAGAAACAGACAGAGAGAACGGCTACAATTTAAGAGTTACATTCACTTTTCATTGGAGAGCTGTTGGGATAATATAATGATTTTACGATCTGTTATTTATATTTATTCGCCAATCGATGAGATTATAACAATCAATACGACAAAGTGCAGCTAATATTATTTAATCTTACACAAAAGTAGAGTTAGCTAATTTGTCACGTGGGGATCTATCGACGTCCCCCAATGCTCAGATAATATAATTTAATCAAAGGAACACAAAAAGGTCAGGTTAAACTAATTGATCATTGATAGGTGGGGGAGCTAATCGACGTCTTCCAAATTCTTAGAGAATATTATTTGGAATCAACCAATTTATTTTATCGCTTAAAATGAAGGAGTCACTAAATTCATTAACACGTGTGAAATCGGAGGCTATTAGGACTAGTCGATTCCAAGACCCCAAAAATAAATCCAATTTTGGTGGATCGGGTCACGATTGTTTCAGATGTCGAGATAACTTTGGATAGTCCGTTTAGTAGAGCAGGATTAGCTATAATCTTATTAAGGACAAACGGAGCAGTTCGCTCTACTCACAGCCGCAACTTCCAGTGGAAAGGCCTTTATTCCCCCGCTAATTTATCGTTTCACTTAGCGAGCAGTAATTATGGTAGCGATTAATACACCTACGTTTGCCTTATCAAAATGGATGAATTTCAACAAAATCAGCCACTTTTAAGGAAAAGTTTATTAATGAGTAAAATTAAAGTTATTTTTACAACTAAAAATTTGAGAGTAGTAGACTAACGTATCCTTCTTTTATGAGGACCTTCACCATCCATCCACCTGACTACACTTTATCCTCGGACTGCGAGTTCACCACTTCACCAGTGTAATGAGTTGGCCACTCTTCCAGTCGCTTTACGCGCAAAGGATTTCCTCAATTGGATTCTTGACTTCATGCTTATGCTCGACAATCATACTTTATAATGTTTTCTTTAACAAAATCGATTGATTATAAGTCCTCGTTGGCACATCAATCGGTGATCTTGACTTTGAAGAAGAGGTGACCTAAATGCTTGGAGGAGGTTTAAAAATAGTGGTAGTGAATGCCTGATTCTCAGGGAAAAGGCATAATGAACTAGTATTAGTTGTGGCAGTTCCCAAAATCGACATCTCGGTGATCAATGAGACGAAACTAAAGAAAGTAAAGAGTAATATACTAAAGGGATACAATTCCGTGGATATTTTATGGAAGGAGGAGCAGTTGCTGGTACGGGAACGTTTATTTTCTACCGGTACTGCCTCAGAATTCGTAATCAAAAAGTTGTTTGTGATATATCCGTGTCACGCAAAAGAAAATCGGTTGGCTAAAAAATTTCCTTCCTAAATCGGCTTTCTCTGCAAAGATCAAAGAAGGCATTTCCGTTCGACAGTGGAAACAATGGAGACGCACAAATTTCGGATGGCACGTTTGGTTGTGGGAACTGGGATCACCTAACTACTTGACATTACATTTGTCTTTCTTGGTGATCCCGGAATTAATAAAAAAATTTCTCATGGATAAAATGACTTTTGGATGATGCCTTATTGGTGATAATTTTACAAGTCATTTAAATTTTATTTTTTTCTCAAAAAATTATTCAGTGTTCACACTCATATGTGGCAATCAAAGAATGTTATGGAAGCTAAAAGATTGTTCAGTATGCAGGTTTTCCATTCCTCTAAAAGTATGAAATTAATAAAATAGATTTCTGACTTAAAACATCATGTGATTGCTTATAGGCCAAATGGACGATTTCAAGTGGACTCTATCGATGTCATAATTTTGAGTACTTCAAAGGGAGACTACACGTGGATGTTAACTGTAATTGATATTTACCAAGAAATTTTAAATATGCCAAGAAATGACAAATAAATCTGCGCAAATCGTTAGAGTTATAAAAATTTNTGGATGTTAACTGTAATTGATATTTACAGTAAATATGCCAAGAAATGACAAATAAATCTGCGCAAATCGTTAGAGTTATAAAAATTTAGAAGTTTATAATGCACTTTTCCGAAATCTGCTATCAAGTCCGATTTTGCAGATTTTTTAAACGGATAATAAAGCAGAATTAAAGAAAATTGGAATTTTTGTTTAGAGAATAAAATTACACATATTTTAGTGAGGCCAAATCATCCAAAGTCAAAAAGAAATCTATAAAATTATGACAGAAAATGCTACTAAGAAATGGAAACAATTCTTAAATAAAATAACTGTTACGTACAACACAACAAATCATGCTTCAACTAATGAAACACCATTCAAAAATGCGAGGCGTTTCAGGGATAAAAACATTAACACCAAAAAATACAAAATTTTTATTTTATTTTAATAAAGTAATTTCGATTTATGTTTCTTTTCAATCTGTCGAAGAGATGGACGTGGAAGGTAATTCAAATGTTCATGAAATATTTAAAGCTTGATATTGATTCGTTTAGCTGTCAAAAAAATAATATCCTATTCTGACACACAAGGATTTAAGAGTTTTGGTCCAGCTTTCAACGAATTATCTCTGTGAAAATAAATTTTCTGAATTAACAAATATAAAGCATAAAAAATGCGCGAACCTAGTGTATGTGGAAGAAGCCCTGCGTTTATTCCTGTCAAGGACAAGGACAAGGCCAAATATTACAGAGCTATGCAAGAGACATCAGCCTCAACCATCCAAGATCCTTTAAGGATTTTTAATAAGTCTAAGACAATATTCATATTTAAGGTATATAATTTTTCATTTGATTTTTTGGTACACTTTTTTATTTTTTATAACTTGTTAATAATGTGGTGGAGAAAGTCAAATAATATTTTATTTCAACAGGAAATTGTAAGCAAACTAATATTGGTGGATCACATCATAACACGTTAGCAAACAACCAGAAAAAAAGAACAATGAAAAAGTGTTCAACCACGTAGTCAGCGAGAGAGCCAAACCTACTGAAAATCTGAAAAGATGAGACAACTTGGATTGAAATTGAAATTTATTTCCAAAAACCACAGTTAAAGACAAAAACAAAAAATGATGTGATCCTGGCGAATTTCAATAAGACTCTCAGCTTGGCCCGGTGATCTTTTCTCGATCCAACACAAGCACGCATTGGACGAGTGATCCTCTGGCATTGTTTAGTTTGGCCTCTTTTTCTTCTTGTTAGGTCTTCCAAGGGGGTAGGTATAGAATTTAGATCGTCTTCGATCCGATTTTCTATCGCGGAAAACGCTCTTTTTTGGTTGCCGCAATTCTCTGGGCATTCGTCCAAGAAATTGAGGGGCCCCATGATGCAAATGCGTATTATATGCATGGCTCGACGTACTGGCTGTATAGTGATTTCAAAACGGGATGACTTTTGAGCTCGACGTAGTAGCTATATAGTGATTTCAGAACTGGATGACTTTTGATCTTCTATAAACCGAAGATCCCCTTCGAGAGGTTGTTTTTTTTCCACATTTGTTTAAAACATTTCCCACGTGCCGCGAAAATGTCATATGGGTGTCGAATACTACTCCCAGAATCTTCTGCCATTTTTGGAATGGCAACTTGCTTCCATCTGCTTCTATATCCACTGTCCTGTTGGATATTCTCCTATCAGAGGTAAGGAGAGATGTAACCGATTTTTCCGAGCTGATCGACAGATTGTTTTCATTTAACCAGTAGATTAAGCAGTTTAAAAGTAATTGTAATCTCTCCGAGGCGACTTGAATGTCTTGGTCCCTGGATGCAATAACAATATCATCTGCATAAGCCAGTAAAAGGCCATCCTCATGCTCCGGAGTTGAAATATCATTCAAGAAAAGGTTGAAGAGTAAGTAGGGGATAGAGAAGATCCTTGGGGTATTCCATTTGGAATTAAACGGGAGCTCGACCGAGGTTTTCCAAACATACCCGTTTTCTTCGTCCATAATAGAAATTCATTAGCCAGAGTTTGAAATTCCTAGATATATCCGTCTGATAGATTTTCCTGGTGATATATATTTAACAGTTAAATAATATATATAATCTCGCATGTCATAACGGTAAATAAGGTCATAAGGGACACTGAATTAAATATTTATTTTATTTTGTATTATTAATAAAGATAATTAAGTTCAATGACCTTGTTAAACAGAATCGGATCGTTCACCGCTGAGTTGACTAATTGAGCGAGCGTATTTCATTGCGTTCTCGATTATAAGAGTAGCCAGTAATTGCTAACTGTTAATTTTTGTCTTTAATTGGGTTAATAAATTTTAAAAAATAAAGAGATCAAGTACTGTAACGTTTATTTTATTGTAACCGTAATAGCATGTGACAAATAACTTTATAAAAAATAATACATAAAATATGATCTAGAAAACGAAATATACCTATAAGACTTAATAATGTATATTAAAAATTAATAAAATAGATTAAATACATTCGACCCTCCCTAATTGACAATTTTTAGTTTCTTAGAATTTTGTGGCCAAATNTTGGCAATTTTTAGTTTCTTTGAATTTTGTGGCCAAATGAAAAAAATAAAATCAATAATTTCGAGAAAAATGAACAAAGAATTTTTAGATGCATTAGATAAACAAAAAACTTATTTAAGTTTTACTAAAATAAAATTTATTTCCAAACTGTATTTTCTTCGATAAAAGAAATTAGAGAACTAACTCAACTTGGCTAAGAGTACCCACTATCGCAGTTAATCTAACTACAATATATTTTTGCCTTTTTTCCGATTCTTGTTTACTATTTTTTGATTCTTCTAAAGAATTGTCAATTTTAGTAAAAAAATGCTGCCTTGATGGATATTAAAGCAATCACAAAATTGATTTTTCAAAAATACCTTTAGATCTACTACCTCCATCCATTCTACCAACTTTTCTTAAAGCATAAGAAATTTTGGTTTATGTGCAGCTTTAATTACAGTTGATATTTTTTAAATCTTTCAAAAATGTTTTTTACAAAAAAAATTATTTATTGTTTTTCTAGATATCTTTTTTCAATGCAAGAATCTATCAGCAAACTTCAGCACGAAATAGTTTCATTTTTTTGTTAATAATTTACAATTTTACTTTTTCCATTAAAAGTAAGGCGAGTATAGCGTCCACGAGAAGCATTCAAAAACATGAATTAATAAAAGTTTTAATTTATTTAATTTGTATTAAAAATTAAATTAAATTTGGCCAATTAACAAGGAAATAATCATTTTTCTCAAAATGTGGACAATTTAAAGATTGGCCAATTTGTGAAGTTCGACTCTAATAATTATATTTATAAAAATCATTAATATGACCAATAAATAAACATGACTTTTGATTTAGCAATGAATTATTATAATAAACACAATAGTAAACCAAAACTATTAAAGAATTTCATCAGTAATGTTTTCACTCTCATGTGAAACTATAATAATAAAATACGTCAACCATCATCCTCCAGAGATATATTATTTATTTTCTCTTTAAAAACAGTTAGAAATGACCTTGCAGAGTTTAAAAAGTTTTTATGAAAGTCCATTAATTGAGTGAGTGATTTAACATTCGCAACAGATTTTGCATAATCAATAGATATATCCTTCAAAGAGTCATACTCACTAGTATTATGAAAAGATGCATTTTCTACTATAGCGTCTTTACGTTTAGACACATATGATTGAATATTATCATTCATGTTTTTGGTCAATTCTTTGAAATAATCACCAAATTTCTCTAGTTCTTTCAATCTCGAGTTTATTCTCTTGAAAAACTCAGTCTTATACATTTGTTGCTAAAGATAACACACAATCGAACCTCATTCAGCAGACGGCCAACACTATCAATAATATTAACAACTTCTATGGGGTTATTAATATTCTCCTTATTATAGTCTTCGCATATATCAATAGAACTACAATAATTACAATATTACTGTTTCATAATAGAGAATAGTTTATCAGATATTCCATTAATAATATTCGCATCCACAAACCACTAATAATATACATACAATAATAACCTGACTATTAACCGTCACATTAGTATTTGTTGCATACTAATAGTTAATTATGAATATACATTACGTAATTTATTAAAAGATTCCACCAAATTATTTATTATAGTTTCATCTTGATTTAGTTTCATCCTATACAAATCACAGTCTTGTTTGAATAATTTCATCATTTCAGTCCTACATTTATCTGTCTCATTCAATCTGTGCATATTATCAATATAATTGTTGTAATGTTTCTACAATATTCACAATCATTACATTATAATTGTAATCCAAATAATGTCGTAGCTTTTCATCCCTATCATTCATATTACGAACAAATATATCCTTAATATCTGATTTATCATCAAAATCACCAATCTAAATATATATGTGAAGACTACATTATCCATATTGAAAGTTGACTTTATTGCCTCAGCCTGATTCTCAATGAGTGTAATAGAAGAATCAATGCCTTTATTGACAACATTGACTACCTCCCCACTATTAAACGTTGGGGGTAATTCTAAATATATACAATCCTCACCTGTTATGACAGGTTTACATATAACACGCAATTTACTAAAATTATCCATTAATTCTTGTATTTTGTTCACAAACAATGTAGTCCTATTACTATTAATCATTTTTTCATGAGCACATGATTTATTCTGAATATCCATAAATATATTTGTAACAGTGTCATACATAAACAGAATATCATTGTAAATCTACAATAATTATAAACTAACCCTTTCTAATGACTCTCTGAGAATGTCTTCATCAGACATGTTAGAATATGTAAATTTAATTATATTAGACTCAGCCAACTCTAATTTACCCACAAACACATCACAAATCTTTGTGAGTTGTTCATTAACTGATAAAACATGATCTAATTTATGCTGGACTTTTTCGAAAATAATACGTTCTTTGTCAGCTTTACATTCATGTTCCATTGCGGATTTGTTTAAATATAAAAGTTGACTAGTCAATTCGTTTATAGTTTTCTTTGTAGATACAAGATTATCATCAAGTTCACTTAATAACCACAACTAAAACCTAAGCAGTTGAGGAGTCAATTCTATTCCAATTCTTTCCTTTGTCGCCAATATATTAACTTTTAGTATGTAAATAGTCTCTTTGTACTCCTACTGTGAGTTTTACATTCACTTTTATTATGTCGGTCTGATTTGATATTGAGTTTGTTGATACCATTACAGCTTTACATGCATAGGACAGAGTCGACAGAGTCTGTAAAACACACGAGACCGATGGGGATATTGTAGCTATGATTATGGTTTGTGAGGAACCATCCAAAGAATCCTTTAATACTCTCGTCAGTTTGCTATCCCTTAAATAACTAAAAGTCCTAACCTGTAAGGTGTATTCATATCCCCCTTTGCCAATAAATTGATGACTTTCCCCAATGCCAGTAAAGTCTGATTAATCCTCTCTGCAGTCATAACAAAAATTACCATTGTTCTGTTTATTTCTTGTACTATTATCAGACCCAACCAAATCCACACAATACAGTTTTCCAACCATTTTCTTATTCAATTTATCATCCCTCCTAATTACGGTCACATTAAATATAGACAGAGCCTACAAAGTAGTGATACTCTACAACCTCATTGTCACGTCTGTTGGATATCCCTCGATGCAGTAAAGAGCGGAAATCACTCTCATTTTTGACATCAAATTCTTTGAGTCCCCTGGTGATGACATTTCCCTAAGATTATAAATAATATTAACTTTGTGATCCTCAAAAAGAGTGAGCTTGTTATTATTGGCAAACAGGTCAAATAGTTCTTCATTGTAAATTTGCATGAAAGAAACTTTAATAGAAAGTACGTTCTAATAATTCTCGATGACAACATATCTGTTCGTACTACTCAGTAATAATGACATTGCTCGTGGAATAATGCCAGAGAGTTTGGCATCATCGAGTATGCCTTCCATTGTAAATGTCTTTCCTGAACCTGTTTGGCCATATCTAAATTATATTGAATGGTTATGACGTGAATATTGTACATGAGTGACCAGATAGCATTTTATTGATGGTGGGTTTAGCAATTGAAGTAAAGATATCTTCTTGACTAGAATTCTCATCAAAGACTCTAGAAAAATGGTATGTCTTCACTGATGATTCGTGGGAGACTTTAAGTGAGCTCATATTTGACGTTACACAACTACCGGTTTCTGTTGAATTAAGTGGCCTGTGTGATTAATTATAATAAACGAAACCTTATTCTCACAAAGGCATCAATATTCTTTGTATTAAGAGTAGACATGAAACACAAAATAAGCGCCAATATGTAATAATTTAAATTAAAATATAAAATTTTTAACAAATATATTATGAAAATATATTATGGTTTGATCCCTCTGCAAATGTGACTGCTTAAATAATAATACTGTGATTCAACAATACACAGTACGACGTGTCTTATGAGAAGGGTATACATCACCCCTTTCCAATTTTTATTTCCAAAACTACCCCGCCCACAGAGAAGTTTTGTCAGATTCCAAAAGGCGCACGAGGAGAAAATGAAAATTCTGATTGAGGACTTCGAGATCACTTAATTTAGTAATTAAATTAACTATTGGGGTTCTTGGGTTAATAATAATACTGTGATTGCTTGTGTTTTACAAATGTCGATCTCATTTTGTTGAAATAAATAATTTCCAGGGTTCTGGGAGCATCGAACCCCATTTGCTACACCTATCAGAGAATCGGAAAGCTAGACGGATTCCACTAAAGATACCCAGGGCCGTCCGAATCGATCAATCAATCTGCATCAATGATCGGATCGATAACTGATTGAAAAGCTTGTGTCTAGTGACAAAACACTCTTGAAACCATGTCCAACAATTTTGAGGTTACTAAGAAGAGAGCACTCTGCTCTACCTTTAACCTCCTAACGGTGCCGGAAGATATCCTGGTATTACCCATTTACCACTTGGGTAGGTCGATAGACAGCAGAGGGACCCAGCGTTTTTTCCGAGGAGTTTTAAGATTATCTTCAGGATCCTCATTCCCGTAAGTGACACAGTCGCCCAATTAACAACATGTTTTTTCGAATGAAGTCCTTGGTCAAACTTCATTCCCAGGGTGGTTGGTGTGGTCGTAATAGGGATTCAAGTATCCTTCTAACTATTGGGTTAGGGAATTTAGCATTCTATTGACCATTAGAGAAACGACTTCGTAGTACCTTGCAGCGTCCGCATATGAAAGGAGGACACAGTTTTCGTCTGTGGGTTTTGGTATGTCGTGTATATACAAATTGAAGTGCTGATGACAGTGAGGATTTTTGGACACCCTATTTGAGAGAAGGCGAGTCCTTGCCAGCCTTTCGAATTGGTCTCAAGTGAGATCTCTTCCAATTTCCTATTCGTATTTATCGACGTATTAAATATAACATATCCAATGCTAGAGATGCCTCAGTTCCATAATTGAGGTGGAATCCGGTCCTCTGGTTCTGGAGTTCTGCATCATAGGTATATTCCGTTGGACATAGGATGCAGTCTAAAATCATGCCTATTTCAAGTTTAATCCTCTTCAAGTACCTTGATGATCTCTGGAGAAATCTTTGTGTAAGACTGAAGCATAATATTTAATAAGTGTTGGGATTAACATGTAATTTCGAAGAGATAAAGAAATTATTGCTTTTCTCAATAATAGTGTTTTACCTACGGAATGATTCAGAATTTGCGGAATTTTATGAGGACGACATCGTTATTTCGACTAAATTATTGCTTTTCTCAATAATAGTGTTTTACCTACGGAATGATTCAGAATTTGCGGAATTTTATGAGGACGACATCGTTATTTCGACTGTTTGATTCCAAATCCGACATTCTATATTTGAAAACATCCGAGATTTTGTCGCATACGTTCGTTGTTGAAGGAGTAGAACAAAAGAAAATATACATTGAAAATCTACATCTTAAAAATGGACATCCGAGATAGACTACTTTAATTCTTAAAGATCTTGTATATAGATCTTGCAGAAATAAATTGTCTGTTCTTTAATCTTGTCCCCAAATTGATTTGTCGTTAATATTTTAAAATGTTTAAGGTCGAAAATAATCAATTACATCAAAGCTAATCGCAGAAGCTTTTGTGAAAGCTAACATTCCCTTTCACAAGTTAATGATTGCATCAAAAAACGTTTAAAACATTCAATATTCCTTCTGAATTGTTGAGAAACGTTAAAGCAGCTTGTATCATTATTTGTTCCAAGATGTGTATTTTTTTGGCTAAGAAATTATCTTCAGGAAAGGCAATCTTTTGTGAGGATGTGGGAAATATATCTGATGCAATACCATTTTAGAAAGGAGTCAGTATTAAGCTCTATTTTGTTTAATACATTCATGGCGAGTTTTCCACGTGCGAAGAATATTAATACTAGTCTATTTATGCATATGGCTTAAATTTGATGTACACATCGCTAAAATCTGCTATATCTGAAAGAAGAATCCAAGAGTATGTGGACCATATTGAGCAATGGGTCGCATGTGAGGGTTAAAGCTCTCTACTGAAAAATCATGGGCACTCCGAATAAGCTGTGGGAAAAACACCTGAAACAGGGATACACACTTGGAATGAACAATGCACAGTTTAAGTTATTTGGCGGTCATTTATGGACACGCATGATTACATGGACGATATAAGG
>RDEW01000001.1:2325862-2338770 GCA_011109175.1 Dicyema japonicum | reverse complement strand
AGAAACACTGGTGTATGGTATGGAGCGTTGTTGAAACGGCTTGTATCATTATTTGTTCCAATATGTGTATTTGTTTGGCTAAGAAATTATCTTCAGGAGAGGCAATCTTTTGTGAGGGTGTGCGGAAATTTATCTGATGCAACATCATTTTAGAAAGGAGTCAGCATTGATCTCTATTTTGTTTAATATATTCATGGCGAGTTTTCCACGTGCGAAGAATATTAATAATAGTATATTTATGCAGATGGCGTAAATGTGATGTACACATCGCTACATCTGCTATATCTGAAAGAAGAATCCAGGAGTATGTGAACCATATAGAACAATGGGTCGCATGTGAGCGTTAAAGGTCTCTACTAAAAAATCATGTGCAGTCCGAATAGGCCGTGGGAAAAAACACCTGAAACAGGAATACACAATCGGAATGAACAATGCACACAGTTTAAGTTATTTTGCGGTCATTTATGGACACGCAAGAGATTACATGGACGATATAAGGGAGAGGAGGAAGAGAGCTTTTTAGTCACACGAAAGTTAAACGCTAGNAATGACACCTACCTGTTCATCTTCAAGGGAGTTATTCTTCCTAGCCTACTTTATGGGTGCAAGAAATGGTTCTTCTCTCCGAAGAGGGAGAAGATCTTATCCCTCCAAGAGAAAACAAGGAGAGCTGCAATTTAGCTCCCTTAAACAAAAAACTGAGAGACTATCTAAGCGAAAATGAAGACAAACTGTTAGAACCAATTAGCAAAATTGTGGAGGATCGAATCAACGGTTTCAGGAGGTGATCAAAGATCCAGGACACATACATAAAACTGGGAGAAACATTTGAGAAAATTAAAAATAGAGAAAGGAGACAGGTATTGAGTCCAAGCCTTAAGGAAAGACTCAGATGTAGTACCTTCCAGAAAACTATTAAAAATGTTGTTGTGTTGATAATCTGGGAAGGGAAAAAACTCCGATATTAGTTTCAATACAACACATTCAACAATCTTCGACACTACAGATAGTAGTAGAATCGGTCTGAAAGATCCTGGATCAGAAAGATCTTTTTGGGTTTCAGGATTGGGATTATTTTTGATTTTTCCATAATGCAGGAATCCGGCAGTTGTTGATGGTGACAGAAATGATATTTGTGATCGCTTTAAGTCCCTGCATTCCCAGGTGCTTTAAATGGTTTCATCAAGTAAGCTCAATGTGATTGTCACCTTCATTCAGAGCGTGTGTTGAAGTAGAAATCAATTATTTTAACGATTTAATTAATCAATTATTTGAATTATTTTTAATCAACCAACAACATAGAATTTCAATTATTTGATCAGTGTTAATCGACCGTTTATTTTTAAAACAACAGTGAAGTGTGTCCTTTTCCGTTTTCTTAGGGTTCTTTGTTCGTTTATCGTAGCGTCATGCGATCACCTCTTCAGGAGGCGTTCTGTGCCAGGAAGACATCAAAATTATTTGTTTACTCTGAGAATATTTAATTCCAATTAAAATAGACTTTATAACAACAGCAAATCAATACAAATNCAATGAGATTGTCACCTTCATTCAGAGCGTGTGTTGGAGTAGAAATCAATTATTTGAACGATTTAATTAATCAATTATTTGAATTATTTTTAATCAACCAACAACATAGAATTTCAATTATTTGATAAGTGTTAATCGACCGTTTATTTTTAAAACAACAGTGAAGTGTGTCCTTTTCCGTTTTCTTAGGGTTCTTTGTTCGTTTATCGTAGTGTCATGCGATCACCTCTTCAGGAGGCGTTCTGTGCCAGCATGACATCAAAATTATTTGTTTACTCTGAGAATATTTAATTCCAATTAAAAAAGACTTTATAACAACAGCAAATCAATACAAATTATGTAGCACTATATCGCCAGCCAGAATTGACAAAAAACGAAGAAATTGATAGGCCACTATTATGAAGATTGTAAAGGGCTGGGGCATGTCGAACAGTTTTTTTCCATGCAAAACAGGTTAACCGCATGACATCACGTTAATTTCTTGATTATTCTTGAAACCAGTTGGGTCGTTGGTGGAACATTCAAGGAGAGTCTTGAAACTACTTGAGGTTGGGACCACCTAATTAGTTAGTTTAAACTTTTTTTAGTAGTTTTAGGGTTTCAATAACGTAGCTGTGGTCACAATAAATCCGACAATGGAAAATAATTGGGCTCATCTTACTAATAAATTTGATCTTATCATTAAATCAAATAATGGAGACTTGTTTTAATAAAAGGGGGAGATCACTTTAAGGATGGCCGAAGACAACACCGGCTTTCGTAATCAAACTATAGGGGGCCTTGGATAAGAGTGGAGAGTAGTCAGTGCGACAAAATGGTACCTTAATTAACCAAAGTTCATTATGAAGTAGTATAATCTAGCATATTATTATTAAAAAGCACTCCCGAGAAAACATAAAATTAGTTAAGGTTCCCTTGTGTCGCATTCCGAATCATCCTCTCCGTCAGCTTCGACCATGCTCTTTGTTGCCCACTAGTTCTTTTAGGTAGTCCAGGACGTCCGCTATTTCTATTATAATATCAGACGATGTCCACACTCTTGTAACGTAGTGAATCAGGTCCTGATGGACTGCAAATCCGAGACCATAATGTAGGCAGGCCAAACAGTTCTGTACATTGTACGGTCGGAATTTTCCAAACAGTTCTTTACATTGTACGGTCGTTTTTGTCTCTTGTAGACAACAGACAGAGACGTCATATTTAGTTAGATCTCATACCAGTTGGTTTTTCTTGTAAGGTTGTATAAGTCCTCTGCAATTGAAAGATCCCAGAGTGAACGGAGAAGTCAATAAGGAATACAAAGTCGGTAAGGATTTCTGGTTGAGGTGGTGACGGCACCTCTATTGCACTATGTCTTATTTGTATTCCTTAAACAAGCATATATTACTGGCAAAATAATTCCCTTGTTCCTCATCAAGGCGTAATAGTTCAAAATCCTTCGATTTGGAGGAGATGGGATTTAAACCCATTCATTGAAGCATTCCGACAGTTCGAATACCCAATCTTTTCATAGTCCATAACGAAAGGGTACGAACATATGAAGACATTAAGTGCACTATAACCATGTCATAGTGCATCGGAGTTACGTCACCAGCTCAAAATTCCGACAACCCCTTAGCTAATTATTAATAGAAAAAATATTTTATTGACTTTATTGACAAAAAATTGACAAACTTTCAAACCACGGACAGAGTGCTAATCAAAATGCAGTGAAATTTACGGAAATCAATATTTACAGGGATACTTTGGCAAGGATTACGCAACAGTCCCTTAAATTATGACTTACTTTAGCAAGGGTTACGCAACAGTCCCCTAAATTAGGAGGACGAACCTTGTCGAAAAATTATGGAAAAACAATTAGTAGAGAATCCAAGTAATATTTGACTATCTCTGTAAATCGAAGGAAAAAGTTAATTAGAAATGTGCTTTTGTGGGTATCGATTTTATTAACGTTATGATTATAAGTAATATTTGACTATCTCTGTAAATCGAAGGAAAAAGTTAATTAGAAATGTGCTTTTGTGGGTATCGATTTTATTAACGTTATGATTATTGTTTAATAGTTGAACAGCGATTATTGTTAGTATGGACATTAACAGCCACATCATTCCACCCAGAGAGTTTATTGCTTACAATAAAAGAGAACATACTGGACTTTGGGTTGAGTGACTTATAAACCACAAGTTTCCTACGGGATTCTATGGATACGAAAGAAGCGCTAATAGACAGGACTACAGCTCTGCCTTTAGAATGTCGGCCAAACCAAGGCCACCGAGGGTTTTCGAACAGAGAATAAAGGTTTTATTAACTATTTGATTTAAGAGTATCAGAGAAAATGTATTCTCTGTTTTTGAAAATAACAAAAAAACTCGTACTTTGTCAAACTTTAAAAGACCACAAACTGTCCAGTCTTATGGAAGAAATCATTGTACTCCCAAGCAATCTTCAAAAACACAAAACACAGCCACGTGTCTTCAATGGTCCTCTACACCCTTGCCTTACACTGGAACCTCCATGAGCTGGTTTTCAAAATAATTTTACAATTAAATCAAATTTTAAGTTTTATTAACTTAAATACTGTTTATTTTGAATTCACGTGTCTTCAATGGTCCTCTACACCCTTGCCTTACACTGGAACCTCCATGAGCTGGTTTTCAAAATAATTTTACAATTAAATCAAATTTTAAGTTTTATTAACTTAAATACTGTTTATTTTGAATTAAATTGTATTTATGACATTTAGTTGTACCATTAATTAGGATTTCTTTCGTTGAAGATTCCGAGGAGCCGCAGTTTCATCATCGACTCCTTCATATTCATATTTGCAGGAAACATGGCATGGAGCTAGTGTTTCACAGTACTGAGAACATGGTTAATTGAATATGTAATTAAAATTGACTTTACTCAATGTCTCCCAGTACAGTGATCCCCGACTTTTTTGTTGCCACGGACAGGTAAGCGTTAGATGATTTAACCTCCGCCCAGGGGTAGACTATTTACTTCCAACTTAAATCTACCATCGATGTATTGATCCTTTCCAAAAATTGTGCCTGAATGTTTTCAGTTATCCTCAAAACGTCTAGTCATAGTCTAGCCAATAAAGGCACTAGTGCTCTATCTCTTTTACATCATCCTCCTAGCATTTTACTATATCTTTAGAGGAGACCAAGATTAATTCTTCACTCATAGTAAATGGCTTTTTAGCCTTAGCAATGCGGTTAGCTGCCAAATATAACGCTCTCAGTGCATTCACATTTATTGATGTGTGCCCCTCAAAATTTTCTTTTTTTCTTAATGTCCCAGTTTTCTTATTTCAAAATATTTCAATGACTTGTGTTCTAATTCCGAATGTTTGATGTTCAAACGGTGAAGTAGTTTTGAAGGTTTCAGGACCTCATTAGTATAGGCATTTAAATGCTATAATGCTATAATTTTTTGATCATACTTTAATCAGGATATTTCGAAATTTATTAATTTTTTCTGACTTATAAAATATATAAAAATAATAAATTCAATAAATTAATTTATAAAATTTAATTAAAAAACCAAGTTTTATTTTACTGAGAACACAATTAAATCAAAATTACTAATCGCTTCTAGGCCCTTCTTTTCTTACTTGGACAAAAATATCAGGTTTATTAAACCTGACCTGAGTATTTTTATTGATTTGTCCACCCGGATTGATTATGGAATTGAAAGAATGCGTCTTCAGTCTCTTTGACTTCTTATGTCCTACATTTTGCATAAGTGCAAATGTATGCATATAACCACTTCATCATGTCTTCTAATGTAGTTGCTGTTAGGCAACCAATTGCAGCCTGTAGCCATATGATCCACCGACATTTTGACTTTGATTATATAGTTAATCTTTATCCACAAAAACAGATTCTTGTCTTGAAGAAGACAGTACAAAGCCTCAGACATCGGACTATTGTTGCCACTGATTAACCACTCAGCGAATCCAACATCAATATTTTTATCCTTGCAACAATCATAAAGTATATAGTGGAGCGACTTTCTACTGATACTATCCATCAGGGATTTCTGTTGATAGTCCGTGATAGCGCTAAGCCTTACTTGGATGGGGTCCATCTTGTACTTGAAACAAGGAATCCTGCGATTGTGGTCATATGTATTTTCTTAGCTTTAAGGACCGCAGGATGCCATCATATCTAAGACAAATGCTAGACTTTCTTTCCGAATCAGCCAGGAATTGGTCCTCTCCCAAGTTGAGCACGATTAATATACAATATTTGCTAGCAGGCTTTAATGTACCTCGACTACCTCGGTTCAATGACAATTAAGCCAATGTAGTAATTATAGACGGACAAGGCATGCTTGGTGATTGCTCTCAAAACACCCTTTTTCATGACATGCTGGCAAACTCAGAGGTACCAGCCTTTCATATCCATCTAGAGATTTTAAATCCTTCATAAATTCAAAATCATGGGAGACTTCTCAAAACTACTCCTAAGTCCAACCACAATGAAATTCTCATAAATCTCATTCATCATCCTTAACATTGTATCTTCCTTCTCCGCAAATATTTTTAGATTATCAATAAAAAGTAAGTGATTGGTTGTATACGTCATCAATGATGAATTACTTTGGGATATGGACGATTTTGGAATTTTACAATTTTGTTTAAAGATCCACGACTAACACAAAAAGCTGAAAAACTACGAATCTCCTTGCAATATACAGCAAATTAATTTAACAATTCCAATCCTCTCGCTGTTGAAATTTAAAATAACTTTCCATTGGCTAATCTTCACAAACCTTCCAATACATATTGGGAGGCCAGAACAGTCCAAAACACGTCAGAGAAAGTCATGGTCCACAGAGTCGTACGCCTTATTTACATCAATCCAATAGACTAAAAATTTGTTAACCTATGACTGTTTATGAACTGGTTTATTAAAGTTTGCTCCTTCGCCCCTTGACATAAAAATAATATCGAACACTTACAAATAATCGGTTAGTTTTGATTTGACACATTTTGTAGTCAATTTATACAATTTGGGCATACATGTGATGGACGTAAATCATTAGGCGATCCACAAGCAGACTTTTTGGGAAATGAATAAGTAACTCACTATGATGCTAAGAAATACAAAAATAATGCTGACGTAAATCATTAGGCGATCCACAAGCAGACTTTTTGGGCAATTAATAAGTAACTCACTATGATACTAAGAAATACAAAAATAATGCTAAAAAAGATCCCCGTGAATACTGCTGGTTATTTGAGCGAATCTCACTCGCCATCCTGATAAGGAATAGCCAAAACTCAGGGCTGCTGATATATCATTAATTGCTCACTTTTTTTCTTAATTTAATAAATTAATTAACATAAACGCGTTTGATTTATTGTCAGCCAAGGAAACTAAATCAATAAATAACAAATCTAAGATGCATACGATTCATCAAAGAAATATAAAAGTGCTACAACAAATAATAAATCAATATCTTCTTAGAAATATATGATGTCCTCTAGTCATAAGGTTTGCTGCAGTAAAATACTATTTCGAAAATTACGACTCCATATGTGATATAATTAGTTTTGTGAATTTATTATTTTTTTGAATGTTCGGAGATTCTAAAAAAGCAAGTACAACATCGCGACTCATCTTCGCTCTACGTGCAGTATATTCAACTGTCTCTAACTTACGGGTGTGTTGCATGGGGAACCAACCTCTCAAACATGAATATAGAGAAAATCAATACCTTCCAAAAATGACCAGTAAGATTTTGCAAAGGTTTTCTTGGACACCTCTAAACCCTACACCTTTTGAGGAATTAGTGAGGAAAACCGGAGCCTTACTATCCTTTAATAAAGTTAGAAACCCCCGCCCAATCCGGAAATGAGTTGGAACCCGAAAAACACCGAGCAAGAATGAGATGGCTACTCGAGGCGGCCGGAATCACCTGACGGCTATGTAGTTATTTAATTTGTCGGTGATTTTTGGTTTTTAATAATAATCTCGACTCATTAAGAACAATAGTTTTGAGCTATTCTGGATTAGATCAGTTGCTCAGAGTATTAATAAATAAATAAATAACAAAAAAAATTTACATTGCATAATAAAAGATGGAATATTTTGATTTTGTGGAAGATCCAACGGAAGTGAAGACAAAAAATAATGAAATTACATAAATGAACAGGAAATTCAAAATGTAGTATGAAGTAACTATTAAGATTTAAACGGATCTCTGTAACGACATGTTGTGTTTAGAGGGCAATAAAAAGTTGAAAATTTTAATGGGAAAAACAGAAATTTCAAAGACACTAATATAAAAAACTATATGATTACGTGATATAACAAATAGTTGACATTTTTTGTTTTAATAATGGGAGAGAAAAGGACGCATTTCTCTCCACTATCGGACAAAGAATTACTTCGAAGAGATTCTAGGGGCGAGAAGCCACAAAATGGCGGTGATCAATTGGAACGTCTTCGCAATCCTGGCCTTTTAACTTAAAATCCTTACTTTTTTTCTTTTAACAAAAATTAAAAATTTTTAAATGCTATGCTATAATTCTATTTTTTAAAGTTCTACATTTCAAATTTTAACCTTTTCTCTTCATTTTCGCTTATTGTAGGTTAAATTCAAGTGTTCAAATGGATTGAGATGTAACCTAAAAATGTAAACTCAGAGAGTTAACCCCAACTACGAGTAATAAATGAAAATAAATTATAACGAGTTTAAGTCGTACCAGAGATCGCAAGACAGCACGTGACTCATTGTCAAGGTATCGCTAAAGGCTGAAGGTAGCCACCGAGAAAAAAGTTAAAAACTAATTAAGTGTATTCTATTCCCACTGTCAAAGAGTCTCCGAACTAGCATAAAAGTAGATGTCCATTTCTTACAAATGTGAGAATCCCTCCAATGTATTGGGGAAAAAAAATGATCCNAAATGTGAGAATCCCTCCAATGTATTGGAAAGAAAGAATGATCTTTTTGTGTGTCATCTTACACTGGGGGCCATTTAAGATAGGTGAATCACACGACGTCACTTTAGTAGAAAAGGAAAAGGAGGAACGAAGAAACAAACAGAAATTTTGAATCAAGAGCGTCATGGTATCACGCGATAAAGCTAGTGGACAACCATAGCTGATTCTCAAATAAATAATAATTCAAATATTCACTTTTGGGTGAAATTTTTTTCAATCTCTTTCTCATGTTCGTATTTCCATAAGTAGATTTCTCTTAGTTCTTTATTGCCGAGTTCAGTGGACTATTATAACTTCCAACCTTAAAGCCAATGTATTATTATTAGCAATCTCCGCGAAACCAGAAAAATTAACTAATTTGAGAATCCACTATTGCCATGCTTCACCAAATACGCGATGTGAGTCGTTTCCATTTTCCCCTGTTTCTCGCATCCGACCTAAGATCATTCAGATCCTTTGCTGTTTTCATTTTTCTTTTTATGCATGTGAGTTCTTTGTCGACCTCGATGCGTTGTTTTGTTTAATACAGAAAAGTATGATTCCATGGCCTGATTGACCGGTGCCATTTCCGAAGCTTTTAGGATATGTCCAAAGAGCTGCTATTTCGCAGAAGTAACTTTATTCCCAATCTTTGTTGTTTGAGTAATTCTATATAGCTCGTCGCTGGTTATCCGTTTTGGCCAGTAGATGCCCAAGAGAAGTCGTAGTTGTTTTCTGTGGAAAGAGTTGAGGTTTTCTAGTTCTTTGGTGGTTAGACCTCAAATCCCGCGTTATAAAGTAGAATTGGTTCGATAAAGGAGTTGTACAACCGAATTCGAAGGCGAGTGCCTATGTACTTTCGCAGCATCCAGATCGCCCACAATTTTTCGAAAGAAGCAACCGCCAGAACTATCCTGTGAATAACGTCCTCCGAGTTTCCGAGGAGAGATCCAACTTTCTTGTATGTTCTCCATTTTTTCTCGTTTTTCGTCGTGCAACGGGATACGCTAGTTTTTTCCGTTTTTTCTGGGTTTACTATCAGAGACCCGTTTTCCAAGCCTTGAGGGATCACTTTTAGTATAGTTTCCACGGTATCCCTATCCATCATCGACGTAGATTACTTCCATCACGTTAGAGAAACAGTTCTTTTTCCGGAAAGGTAATAGAGATGCCTCCAGGTATATTATGAATAGGACTGGGAATAACGAGTCTCCCTGTGGTGCGTCGGTGTCGGTTTTAAATCTTATTGAGTTGTAATTTCCCACGAGCACTGATAGGGATGTGTTGGAGAGTAAAAATCTGATCATACGTGATGCATCCTCGTCTAGAATACTCTCCAGTCGTGCATTAGCTTTTTGCGATTGATGGTGATGAAAATACAAAATAGGTCAATTCCAAGGATTGAGATTTCTTCTTTGTGTTGCTGGCCCACAGCCATATTTGGCGCCATATAAAGTCTGCCGTCGACCTTCCAGGTCTGAATCTACTTTAATTTTGGTTCAGGAACTCATATACAAGGCCTGAAATACGATCCAGCTCAAGGGAGAGTATTTTCATTATCGTATTCATTAGTGTAATCGGGCGTAGACTGTTTAGATTTCCTCTTTCCTTTCCAGGTTTCTGAATTGGGATCAAGGTGCCATTCCTCGCATCAAATGGACTGTGACATTTGAACGTTCTGTTCAGGACTGTGCAGATTAACTCAGCCACCCTGTCTGGCGCGTATTTCAATAATTCTGCATTCACGTTGTCCGGTCAATAGGCTCTGCCATTTTCAAGCTTACCCAAGGATGAGACGACTTCGTAATGCCTGATGTTTTGATTCAAGTCTCTGGGAATTCTTTCGAACGGTTCCAAGTGTTCATTGAGATTTAGTCGTTTTTTGTAGAAAGCGGCAATTTTATTTGCTGATTCCTGGCCGTTGATTATTAATTTTCCTGTATCATCAAGAACCGTGATTCTTTCCGGTCTGGTATTGCGGGATAATTGCCTAACCGCAGCAAGCATTCTTGCACCATTTTTGTACCGTTCGGCTTCTTTTGCCAAGTTATCCAGTGTATGCCGGGCTAGTCTCCTCACTCTTTTCTTTATTTTGTATTTGATTCTGTTGCGTTCTCTTTTAAGAGAGTCAGAGAGTTTGAAGACTCGATTAAGAGTTGGAGTTTCCTTTGGTTTTTTTTGACAATTTTTCTATTTCTTTGTCAAAAGTTCCCTAGAACCTTCTTGGGAGATTTCCCTGTACAATCCCAACAACCTGTTTCACACTGATAGAAAAATTGTGAAGTCTGCTTATTCTNCCTGACTCTGAAACAATCTGATGAGATTTGTCATATTTTTTCTAACTCCCCGAATGAAAAATTGCAAGTAGATTTTATCGACTGAAGAAGGTATTTCCTATGGTTTAATTTTGTAGATTTAAAAGCTGTAATGATTCATTTTCTTGGTTACTCACTGTTATTGACGTGTATTCCAAATTCTCTAATAATCTTGTTATCGTATAACAGGAGGATGGATCAGAATATAAAGTTCATAAATAGACTTTAAAAATTGAGATAAATAAAGGAAATTAAATTTTTTATTAAATAAATTGGGTTTGAGACCGCTACCGTTTTGTACCGGTAGCAATCGAGACGTCTGGTGCGGCTGGAAGTATTACAGCCTCTTTCCTAAAGGAAATCGGGGGAAAATTGGCCCACCGCAAGAAAGACATGCGGGAAGCGGTCTGGCTGAGGCAAAGAATTGGTATCGCAGTTGTTCGCGGAAACGCTTACTCCGTGATGTCAGCAGCCGCTCTCCCCCATAGTTAATAAAAAATATTTTATTGTTAATAAATTTTAATAAAAATAAAAAATTGGGTTTTATTTCAAAAAAATTAAAAAAAATAAAGGAAGACAAATAGCTTAATGACATTGATGGAAAAATCTGTAACCGCATAGGGAATTAGTGTCTATCAGGGATGTAGTTTCATGCGAGAATTATAATAATGTTCTATCTATGTTTAGTTATTTCTCATGATATACTTATTATTTCTCTATTTAAGTTATTTTGTAACTTCTATTAGTAGAAAATATAATTATAAGCGCGTATCCAGTGTCACGCCCAGGATCTTCTGACATTTGCTGAAGGGGATTTCAATTTTAAGGTGACAGTCTTCTTCCCCAACCTTTGTCCGAAGATAAATATCTCAAAATGTAAAAGTCCGGTACACACTGTATATGGAAAACCGTAAAAGTCATCCTTTGTCTCATAAAATATCATTCTACCACGAAGTTTATCTACTAATAAATTATATTGGTTTTTATTGATCTTGCAAATGTTCTGTGCATCCAATCCTCATGCTCACAAACTCAGAGACAAGTTCTTTCAATCACACAAGTTCATTCAGAATCATAGAAAAGAGAAGGAAACGTAGTTCTTAAAGTCGTTAGAAGCTCCCCAAGGAATTATGCAGTGAAGTTGGAATAATCCTCTCTGAGGTCATTCTAGCATGAGAAAGTGGGATCATACTCCGCCACTCTAATGAACGGATGGAGAGAAGGAAAAAAACGAAGAAGAGTAGACTTCAAACAAGTACCTAGCGAGGCGAACCAAAGACCATTACCAAGGATATGACTTCTTGATGCCACTAGATTCCCCCACTCTTTTGCGTCAACTTAAGGTATATTAATCTAGCTGAAACATTGGTATTAATTATCAATTCCAAGTATGCAACTAGGCCTCCCACCAGATTAGGAGTACTGACAGTATTTCCTTTGTTCATGTAATTATAGTTAGTTAAATAACCCCGGCCTCACTTACTTGTAGGAGGCCAGCAGCTATTAAATAGGACGCCG
Source organism: Dicyema japonicum (assembly GCA_011109175.1). Classification (NCBI taxonomy): domain Eukaryota; kingdom Metazoa; phylum Dicyemida; class Rhombozoa; family Dicyemidae; genus Dicyema; species Dicyema japonicum. The sequence continues at coordinate 2,326,472 of RDEW01000001.1, read as the reverse complement.
CAGGTGCCGGGCTATCCCGTAGATCGGTCAGTCCAGCCATAGGAGACGAACGTTGTGCTAATTCATCAAATTGGTGATCTTTTGTCAACTCGTAGAGGTTGTAAAGGTTAGAGAGGGGGTATTGCCCACATTGTAGACGATCCAGAATTACCTGGATATCCCTCGGAAGGTCACCGCCAATTAGTGTGTTTTCCAACCGGGTGAATCGCTTGAGTTCGGGGCAGTAGCCCCTGGGGCATGTCGGTGGAGGGTATGCACATATTGACAACTGTCAATTGAAGAGAAGGTAGGCAAATTCTCAGAGTTCGTTGTTCCAGTGTGTCGTCTTGAAGGAGGGGGTCCGGAATGTCATCCGAAATATTGCTGACCTTTAAATGCTTTCTGATTAGTGTGATAAGGCCTCCTCTTTTTCCATGACCTCTGTAACGCCTGAAAACGGAGTATCCCGGAAAGTTAGGAGTTGGTCGCCGTGGGTTAAGTTTCGTATCTTGGAAAAGAATTATATCCACAAAGTGTTTGACGAGAAAGCGATGTAGTTCGGCATACCATTGATGTTATTTGTATTATAGTCTTACATTGGAGGAGGAGTAATCTTCCATTGCGATATTCG